>PVIH01005101.1:0-129086 GCA_004025045.1 Sigmodon hispidus
GGTCAGTTGTGGCACTTGGGTTTGTGTGTCTCCTGTCACCTCTCTGGTCAGGGTTTGATTCTGTCTTTCAGAGACCCCTGCAGTTGTTGTTTCGCTCAGTTCGGGGTCCTAGTGGGAGCCTTGCAGATTCCCTCAGCAGCAGGAGCTGTGGGTGTGGCCAGGTGCAGAGTTCAGCTGCCCCTGCTCTAGAGTGAGCTGGGACGCCACAGAGAGCACTGGTCCCGGTGGCAGAACCGGAAGCAATGGGAGCTCAACTCTCCCTCCCAGGCCAGGATACAGGCGCTGAGGCCTACAGAACCCCCCTCACCTCTGGTCAGGGTTCGAATCTGCCCCTCAGAGACCCCTGCAGTTGGTTTGCTCAGTTCACTCAGTTTGGGGTCGTAGTGGGGAGCCTTGCAGATTCCCTCAGCAGCAGGAGCTGTGGGTGTGGCCAGGTGCAGAGTTCAGCTGCCCCTGCTCCAGAGTCTGATTTGAAACACAAGGTACAACAGAGTCAACTGGTTATGTGTCACCCTAACACCTATAGTGATAAACAAAAACATGGTATTTGATACTTTTTTCTTTCAAAGATGATATCTGAAATCTAGTACAATAACCACACTAAGACTGTAATTACTGGTGGCTTTATATTGCTGTTTGTGAAACACTACTCTGACGCCTTTTCTTGCATACGATTACTTTGAATTGGCATTAGACAATGGAAGCCCTGCCTGAATGAAGGAAATTTTGTTTCATTGCTAGTGACTACACAATATTCTATATTCATCAGAGGGACACCTTGGAGAAAATTGTTCCCTCGGTCTTTCAAAAATACATTGTTTCATTTGTTACTTGAATTGTGTATTGAAATGGTTTTCATTTAATTCTTTTACCAATATTTTCATATCCTGCTTTTGCATATTTTTCTTTATTTTTATACACTTTCCAAAATGAGATCAATTTCACATATTTTGTTCTTCAATTTTTCACAAGGTCATCAAAAATGAAAATACAATCATCTCCATTGAATGAACGATCTTTAAAGTTAAAAGTATAATCAAGTAAAAAAACAGAAGACTATGTTTCTTGCTTGATTGGACAATGTTTTTTATATTTTCACCCTTATTCATTCCATTCAAATTCTCTAAAAGGAGGAAAATAATGTTCACTAACTTTGTTTTACAACTGTTAGCATTCTTTTATGTAAATGACTTGTGTGAGCATTGGATGTTTCATGGGTCTTAATTCTTTTTACACACATTTGAAATTGTCTATCACCAATGATAATTACTTATTTTCTGCTAACTATGAATTTGTTTATATCAGAGGCCAATGCAATGAGTCTTGAGAATCTTATTTTTCTCTTCATTATCTACATGTAGCACTATCTTTCACAAGCATCATGATATTGTTTTTCCTATTACTTACATGGGTTTAGCTCAATATTATTTAAAAATGTGGCTAGCTTAAATGCATCCTTTTTATATTCTTTCAGTTTTACTACATGTTATCAGTCTTATGTAAAAAGAACAATATTAAACATATAGGCCTTATTTGAATAATTCTAAGCTGGTGATATGACTAAGCAGTTAAAAACATGAGAATTATTATTTTTTTATTTTTTTATTCATTTTAATTAAAGTCTCATTTTTTATCCATGTATCCCTTTGTTCAAACTCCCTTCTCCCTCCTGCACCTCACAGTCACTCTCTCTACTCCCCATCTCCTTATCTCCTCCCCAACAAGGGCAGGTGGTCCCAAGGTCCCAAGGTGGCTCAGTTCAGCATCCACTCTAGGAAAGTCCTAATTCCTTGTCCTAATATCAAGACTGAATCAGATGTTCCTCTGGAGGGAATGGGCTCCAAGGAGCTATTCCAAGGTGCTTCAGAATCCAAGCTGTTTAGTGGTTATGGTTTGCAGCTTGGATATGCTTTGCTTTTTATTTAAAGTCCACTAATGAGAGAATACATACTCTGCTTGTCTTTATAGGTTTGTGATACCTAGCTCAGGAGGATATTCTCCAAATCCATCCATTTCCCTGCAAATTTTAGGATATAATTTTTTCTTACTGCTGAGTAGCACTCCATTATATAGATTTACCACAGTTTGGTAATCCATTCTTCTGTTTAGTGGCATCTAGTTTTATTCTAGGTTCTTTCTATTATGAATAATGCTGCTATGAACATAGATGAGCTAATGCTTTTGGGGTGATGCTTCAATTCATGAGAAAATTGAAGAATTTTGGTTCACTTAAACATTCATTCTTACCCAGAAAAGACATTACTAATAAAAAAATAAGTCACAGAGGTAAAAATGTATTTCCAAAGCATATACTCTATACAAGTTTATTTGTCACATACAACATACAAAATTCTTAAAGTTCAAAATTATAAAAAAAAATTAATTTAGAAAGCAGGAAAAACCTTTGAAAAAACACACAAATAAACTTAGTATCTAAATGGAAAATAATCGTGTAAAAGACTTTTAATAACACAGGATATAATAAACTTGAAAATTTATATAATAAACAATGGAGCAGGAATAAGTCATTTAGTCTGATGTTGATGTGAAATATTGCAGATAATTTAGAATATAACTTAGCAATTTATTAGAAGACTAAATAATATAATGCAACAATTTTACCATTACACATAAGTAACATGATACAATTTTACTACTATATATATGATTTGAAAATATATGTCCAGCAATGTGCTTCACAGGAGTTTTATATCAAGTTTATTTTTAATCACAAAAATTGTAAACCCTCTAAAATGGCTTTAAATAAGTACATGAAAGCACAGTGACATGTAAATATAATAGAAATTATTCATTGCTAAAATAACTTGTGAACTTATTGGTGAACACAAACTCTGCCTCTAACCCTTCCCTCTACAAAAGTTACTTGCCTGCAAGATATAGTGATGCTGTAGTGGCACTATTTTTGAGGAAAAAAATAGCAAATACCTGAATGGATTCATTGTCCACTTCATTAGAAGGAAACTATACTTGATGCTGCTCTGAGGGCCAAGAACCAGAAAATAAATTGGCCAGGGATCAAAGAAAAAACAAATACTAATATTTTGCTGAAGGAATATTACAATAAAATCACTCCTATCAATATTTTTCTTTACTCATGGATCAGTATGTTGCTCAGCCATCATCACAGAATCTTCCTCCTTCAGTAGAAAGAAAAAAAAAACATAGACAAATACCAAGACAATGTACAGGGACTGAGAGACCTTGGAATCCTCAGTCTTAAATGGCATGTCTAAACCAAATACATTTCTTCATGAATCAGGAAATTTCAAGGAAGAGGAGGCAGAAAGAGTATAAAAACCAGTGAAGATTTAAGACATCAAAAAATAAGGGTTTTAAACACAGTGAGACAGATGAACACATGAACTCACAGACACTGTGACAGAATGCACAGGGCCTGCATAAGTCTGCATCAGATGGATTCCCAGGCAAGACAAGTTTTCATCCCTAACACAGAAGCTATCCCCCATTGATGAACACTTGAAAAATGAAAAAGTTCTCTTCAGTGGAAATGTGAGTGAAAGGATTTTTTTTAATTTCTTATTTCTTTTTATTTAATTCTTCATTTAGTAATGAGTTGTTTAATCTCCAATAGCTTGTATATTCATTAGTGATTTGTTTAATGTTGATTTCAAGTTTTAATACATTATGGTCAGATTGAATAAAAGTGGTTATTTTAATCTTTTTTATTGGTTAAGATTTATTATTTGTCCCAGGATGTTGTCTAGTGGTCTATTTTAGAATAGTGCCCATGTAGATGAGTATATTATGTATTCTTTGGCACTTTGGTGGTATATTCTCTAGATGTCTGTTATTTTCAGTTGAAGTGTGGTATCAATTAATTCTGATGTAATATCCTCCAAGCCAAAATGATTAAAACCAGATGAAGTCAACAACCTAAAGAGATCCATAGCATAGCAAAAGATTGAATTAGTACTAAACAGCCTCTCAGCCAAAAAAGAAATTATAGAGCCAGGTGAATTGACAGTAGGATGCTATCATGCACTCCAAAGAACTTTAGTTTGTCATTGTTTAAGTATTCAAAAAATAGAAACAAATGGAGTGCCCCCACATTACTTATATGAAGCCAGCTTTACTCTAATATTTTAAAATATTGCAGATTTGACAACTAATGTATAGGCCAATAATGCTGATTAATATAGTCAAAATTACTCAATAAAATACTTACTAACAGAATATGTACATACAACAAAAAATTATTCATCATGGCCAAGGTGGCTTTCTTCATGAAATATAGAAATGATTGAATGCAAGCATATTAAAAAACATAATTAGGCATATAAATGTACTTAAAGACAAAAATCACATTTCATCTCAATACGTAGAGAAAAGTCTTTTTCAGTGTTTAGAATAACTTAGTAATGAACACACAGAGAATGAAAGTAAAATTAGAGAGAATATAAATTGCTATATAAATAAACAGCTATGTATGAAAAAGCACAGCAAACATAAACATCACTTTAAATGGTGAATAACTTGGAATAATCCTACTGAAGTTAGGAAAGAGGAAAATATGTTTATTATCCTCACTCATTTTACATATAGAAATGTAAAATGCTAGAAATAGTGAGAAGTAAAGAAAATTAAAGAGATACAAGCCTGAAGAAATTAAATGAAATGACCACAGACATGATAGTATACATTAAAAAATCTCAAAATAACAAAAAATTCTAGAAGTCATTTAAAAAGTAGCAATATTGTAGGATACTTAATCAATTTAGACTTCCATTGTTTTCTGAATGCATAAACACACACACACACACAAAGAGAGAGTAAGTGAGAAAGAGAGAGAGAGAGAGAGAGAGAGAGTGAGAGAGAGAGAGAGAGAGAGAGAGAGAGAGAAAGAGAGATTCTACAGAGGAAATCATGAATACACTCTCTCTCACAATAGCCTCAAAAAATATCTGGAAATGAACCAAGTTAAGTAAGGGGAGAAATTATACATTATATAATGTGAACCCCAGCAAAAAATGATACACAGTATAAAATGGAAAAGATGCTCCAAGATCATGGATTCAATAATTATTATTTTGAATACAAGCATTTTATCAAAAGCTATTTATGAACTCAATGCCATTTCAATCAAAATCTCCATATCATTCTTTACAAATCTATATCCATATATATAAATTTATATTATCTATATCTATGTTAATATTAGTATATCTCTGTACATATAAATCCTATGGAATCACAAAACGATCCTGAATAGCCAATACAGTCTTGAAAACAAGGCACAATGCTGTAGGGATTACTATTCTTTATCTTAAGATATATTACAGAGACATAGTAATAAAAAACATGATACTGACACAAAACCAGATATATAGACCAATAAAACAAAATTGAAAACCCAAACATGAGTGTGCATAACTTCATCCATTTAGTATTTGACAAAGATGCTAAAATATGAGTTTGAGAAAAAAAGCATCTTTAACTAATGTTGCTGGAGAAACTGCATATCTATATGCAGATGAATGTAATTAGATCCATATCTATTGATATGCACAAAATGTAACTCCAAAAGGATCGAAGGCTAAGACACTAACTATAAAACACTTAAACTGCTAGAAGAAAATATAATCAGAACTATATGATATACACATAAGACATGACTTTCTCAATAGTAATTTATTTGCCAAAATTTATGAACAAAAATTGTCAAGCTAGACAAAATGAAGATAAAAGGCTTGTATACCTTAAAAATAATCAACCAGGTGAGGAAGTGGTTCACAGAACTGTAAGAGAACTTTTACATCTGTACATCTGACAGAAAATTAAGTTACAGAATATATTAATTGCAACAACAAAAGGAATTAAAGAATGATCTATTCAAAATCTGAGCCAGAGACCAGAACAGAAATTTCTCAAAAGAAGGAAAAATTAAAAAGAAGCAAGTTTTTTAATTTAATTATAAAATAAAGTCTTTTTTCCATGTATCACCTGTGTTCCCTCCCTTCCTCCTCTCAATACCACCCAATCAGCCTTCAGCTGCCCTCCTCCCCATTCCTCTATTCCCTCCCCTAAAAGGGCAAGAAGTCCCAAAGTGGATCAGTTCAGCATCCACTCCATGCAAGTCTTATTTCCTCATCCTAATGTCAAGACTGGGTTATGTGTTCCTCTGGAGGGAACAGGCTCTGAAGTGACAGTCCGTGAATAGAAACAGTCTGATCCCTCCTCTTGAGGCTCCAAATACTGCCCGTGTCAGTGTATAGTTGTCTATCCGTGGAGGGCCTAATTCCTTTTCTTGAAGGTTACCCAGTGGCTTTTTGAAGTTCACTTAGCCCCACATAGCTCGATCCAGCCATTACTGTGAGAATGTTCTTCATAAGCCATAACACCTTGTTCATTTAGACTCCCTCCTCTCCACCCCCAACCCATCTACAGCCGACACTCTCAGCTGGACCAGGAGCTCCACCCAGTGCTCAGTCATGTATCTCTGCCTCTACCTCCTTTACCTCTATTCATTGTCGGATATAAGGTCGGTGATGACAGCTGAGGTGGCTTTTTCTTTGATTATAGGGTAAGTCCTGTCTAGGCAACACCTTCACTGTTGTTGGAGACCTAGCCAGAGACATCCTGTGAGTTCTTGGAGGTTACCCTAGCACTGGATCTTTTTCCAACCCCACACTGGCTTCCTCTATCAAGATCTCCATCTCTTTTTTTCTCCCTCCTTGTTGCTCCTCTCACTCAATCATCTCCTTCTTTCACTGTTTGTTGCCACAATTTCATGGTTGGGGCCCCTTATGCTCCCAATTAGCTTAGAAGATCTTCTCTATTTTCTTTTCCTAGGGGAATCTCGGGATGTCTTTCTTAAGTTCCATCTGATTTCAAGCATTTCAGGGTTGTGGTTTACAGCTAGGGTGTTCATTGTTTTTTGTCTAACGTCTACTAATGAGTGAGTACATCCCATGCTTCTCTTTCAGGGTTTGTGATACCTCGCTCAGGAGGATATTCTCCAAATTCATCCACTTGCCTGCAAATTTTAGGATAACATTTTTTTTCTTACTCCTGAGTAGAACTCCATTGTGGAGATGTATCACAGTTTGTTAATCCATTGTTCAGGTGATAGGCATCTAGGTTGTTTCCAGGTTTTTGCTATTACAAACAATGCTGCTATGAACAAAATTGAGCTAATGCCTTTAGAGTGTGAATGAGCATCCTTTGGGTATATATTCAATAGTGATATTGCTGGTTCTATTGGGAGATGGATTCCCAGTTTTCTGAGGAACTTCCATACTGCATTCCTGAGTGGCTGTACAAGTTACACTCCTACCAGCAATGGAGGAGTGTACCCCTTGCTCTGCAACTTCTCTAGCATAGGCTATCATCTGAGTCTTTTAACTTAGCCATTGTGACAGGTGTAAAGTGTTATCTCAGAGTTGTTTTGAATTGCATTTCTCTGATGGATAAAGGTGTTGAGCATTTTTTTCAAGTACCTTTCAGCCATTTGTACTTCTGTCGAGAATTCCCTTTTTAGTTCTGAACCACATATTTTTAATTGGGTTATTTAGGGTTTGGTGCTCTAATTTCTTGAGTTCTCTAGATATTTTAGATATCAGTTTTGTGTCGTTTGAAGGGTGTTGAAGATCTTTACCCATGCTCTAGGCTGTTGTTTTGTCTTATTGACTGGGTCACTGGCCTTACAGTAGCTTCTCCATTTCAGGAGTTCCCACTTATTAATTGCTGTTCTTAGAGTCTGCACGACTGTTGTTATATTTAGGAAGTGGGAACCTACTTGGATTTCAGTTTTGTGTAGGGCAATACGTTTGGATCTATTTACATTCTTCTACATACTACCATCCAGCTATGCAAACACCATTTGTTGAAGATACTTTTTCCCCAATGGATATTTTTGTCCTCTTTGTCAAATATTAAGTGTTCATGGTGTGTGAGTTAATGTGGGAGTTTTCAATTTGATTCAATTGATCTACAAGTCTGCTTTTATGCCAGTATCAGGCTGTTTTTATTACTATAGTTCTTAAAATGTTCATTTTCTCCTAGCAATTAGAAAATGCAAATAAAAATATCTTTGAGATTTTATCTTATCTTTTCCTCGGTGGAAAAATAAATAAATAAAATTGTTATAAGGGCTGTGGGGTAAGGAAACCCTCATTTACTGTTAGTGGTATTGAAAACTGGTGCAATCACCATGGAAATTTGTATTTTTTCAAATGTAAAAATCAATCTATTGTTCATTTGTGTCAATTTTTGTCATGTGCCTAAAATGCAAAGACACTTTTTCAGCCATGTTCATTGCAGCTGCTAATAGCCAGAAATTGGAAAAAATAAAAAAATCTAACTATCCTTCAACAAAAGGATAATGGAAATTTGATATGTATGTATGTATATGCACTACACCTAAATGGACAGAACTAGTAAATATCAAAACCATTGAGGTGACTAGGGCAAATAAAGGAAAATGTTACATCATCTCTCTCTTTGGAGGCTCCTAGCAAAAATATTATTGTTCTTCTTAGTATCTGTTCTACTGGTGTTATATTTAGAAAGTGGTCACATTGTTCAGTGGATTGGAGGGTATTTCCCACTTTGATTTCTATCAAGTTCAGTGTAGCAGGATTTACATTGAAGTCTTTGATCTACTTGAATTTGAGTTTTGTGTGAGGTGATTGATTTGGATTAATTTTCATTTTTCTACCTACTACCATCCAGTTATGTCAACAACATTTGTTAAAGGTACTATATTTTTTCCATTAAATATTTTTGGTCTCTTTGTCAAAAATCTGGTGTTCATAGGTGAGTGGGTTAATGTTGGAGTCTTCAGTTTGATTTCATTGATCCACAAGTCTGTTTTAGTACCAGGCTGTATTTGCTATTGTAGCTCTATAGTATAGCTTGAAGTCTGGGGAGGTGATACATCTGAGGTTCTTTTGTTGAGCAAAATTGTTTTGGCAATCCTGCCTCTCCTGTTATTCCAAATGAAACAGTATTGTTCTTTCACCTTCGGTAAAAACTTGTGTTGGAATTTTGATGGGGATGCGTTGAATTTGTAGATTGCTTTTGGTAAGATTGCTGTTTTTACTGTGTTGATCCTACCTATCCAGTTGCATGGGAGATCTTTCCATTTCCTGAAATACTCATCAGTTTCTTTCTTCAGAGATTTAAAGTTTTTGTCAAACAGATTTGTTACTTCTTTGATTATAGTTACACCAAGGTGTATAATTCTTTTTTTTCTTTTTTCTTGTTTTTTTATTATTAATAAAATCTCATTTTCATCCTTGTTCAAATACCCTTACCCTCCTACAAGTCACTCTTCTCCCCATCTCCTTATCTCCTCCCTGGCAATGACAGGAGGTCCCAAGGTCCCAAGGTGGCTTAGTTCAGTATCCACTCCAGACAAATTCGCTTTCCTCATCCTCACATCAACAATGACTCAAGTGTTCCTCTGGAGGGAATGAGCTCAAAAGTGCCAGTCCAAGGTGCTTCAGATCCCAAGCTGTTGAGTGTTTGTGGTTTGCAGGTTGGACATGCTTTCTTTTTGTTTAAAGACCACTAATGAGTGAATACATCCTCTGCTTATCTTTCTGGGATTGTGAAACCTCGCTAATGAAGATGAAGATATTCTCCATTTCCATTCATTTGCCTGCAAATTATAAAATATCATTGTTTCATACTGCTAAGTAGTACTCCATTGTGTAGATGTACCACAACTTGTTAATCCATTCCTCAGTTGAGGGGCAACTAGGTTGTTTCTAGGTTCTTTTTTTCCACTTTTCTTTTTTTATTATGAAAGAAGTCACATTTTCTAACTGTGTATATCCTTATTCAAAGTCCCTTCTCCCTCCCACCCCCTCCAGTCACTCTGTCTTCTCCACATCTCCCCATTTCCTCCCCAGCATGGGCAGGAGGTCCCAAGGTCCCAATATTTCTCAGTTCAGCATCCACTCCTCGCAGATCAAGTCTCCTCATCCCAATATCAAGACTGAGTCTGGTGTTCCTCTAGAGGGAGTGGCAGCCAAGGTGCACTCCCAGGTGTTTCAGATCCAAAGCTGTTCAGGGGTTGTGGTTTGCAGCTTGGACATGCTTTGCTTTTTGCTTTTTTTGTTTAGAGTCCACTAATGAGTGAGTACATCCCCTGCTTATTTTTCTGAGTTTGAGATACCTCGCTCAGGAGGATATTCTCCAAATCCATCCATTTGCCTGCAAATTTTGGGATATCATTACTGCTGATTAGTACTCCATTGTGTAGATGTACCACATATAATTCTACTTGCAGCTATTATAAAGAGTGATGTTTTCCTTATTTCATTTTCAGCCCTTTTATCCTTAGTGTACAGGCAGGTGTGCTACTGATTTTTTTTTGTGATTAATTTTGTGTCCTGCTACATTGCTGAAGACGTTTATCAGCTGCAGGAGTTCCCTGATAGAATTTTGCAGTTCACTTATGTATATAATTATATCATCTGCAAATAGAGATAGTTTCACTTCTTTTCCAATTTGTATCCCCTTTATCTCCTTTTGTTCTCTTATTGCTTTAGCTAAAACGTCAAGAACTGTATTGAATATACATAAGGAGAATGGGGGACAGCCTTGTCTTTATCCTGATTTTAGTGATATTGCTTTGAGTATTTCTCCATTTAGTTTGATGTTGGATGTTGGCTTCTTGTAAATCACCTTTATTACATATAAGAATTTTCCCTGTATTCTTTATCTCTCCAGGACTTATAGCAGAAAGGTGTATTGGATTTTTTCAAACGCTTTTTCAGCATCTAAGAAGATGATCACATGTTTTTTTTTTTTTTCCTCCAATATGTTTATATGGTGGATGACATTTACAGTTTTTTTGTATGGTGAACCATTTCTGCATTTCTGGGATGAAGCCTACTTGATTGTGGTGGATGTCTTTTTTTATATGTTGTATTTGGTTTACCAAGAATTTGTTGAGTATTTTGGCATCAATGTTCATGAAGGAGACTGGTCTGTAATTCTCAATCTTTGTTGCATCTGTGAGTGTCTTGGTTATCAGGGTGACTATGGCCTCATAAAAAGATTTTGGCAGTGTTCCTTCAGTTTCTACTATATGGAACAGTTTGTTGAATGTTAGTATTAGTTCTTTGAATTTCTGTTAGAATTCTGCACTGAAACCATCTGTTCCTGCCTTTTTTTTTTTAATTTGGGAGACTTTTAATAACAGCTTCAATTTTTTTAGGTTATTGGTCGGTTTAGGTCTTTAATATGATTTTGATTTAACTTTGGTAATTGATACCTGTCCAGAAAACTGGCCATTTCTTTTAGGTTTTTTTTTTTTTTTTTTAAGTAGGGTATAGATTTTCAAAGTATGATCTGTTAATTCTCTGGATTTCCTGGGTGTCTGTTGTTATTTCTCCCTTTTCATTTCTGATTTTGTTAATTTGGATATTCTTTCTCTGCTTTTTGGTTAGCTTAGGTAAGGATTTGTCTGTCTTGTTGACTGTCTCAAAGAATCAACTCTTTTTTTATTGATTCTTAAACAAATATCAATAGATACAAAAAATAGGAATACCCTCTTGAGTCATATCAGACCACAATGGTGTAAACTTAGAATTCAACAACAACAAAAATCACAAAAAGCCTACAAACTCATGGAAACCGAACATCTCTACATTGAACCACCTCTGGGTCCAGTAAGAAGTTAAGAAAGAAATCAAAGATTTCCTAAAATTTAATGAAAATGAATCCATAGCATACCCAAGCTTATGGGACACAAGGAAAACAGTGTCAAGAGGAAAATTCTTAGCACTATATACCTATATGAACAAACAAGAGAAGTCTTACACAAGAGACTTAATAGCACACCTGAAGACTTTAGAACAATTAGAAGCAAACTCACCTAGTAGGAGTAGATGGCAGGAAATAATCAAACTTAGGGCTGAAATCATTATAACAGAAACAAAGAGAAAATAAGTTCTTGTTGAAGATACCATATTCTTCAAACACAGGGCTCAGAGATCCCTGATCTAGAACTGACTTAGTTGCCTGTTCTCTGAAAACTATCTGTCATGATATCAGAAGGCACCATTTATGCTGTCAAAAGAGGAACACAACCAACAGTCCTATTCAGCTTTGAGGCCTAAGAACCACAACAATGAATAGCATGAAAGAATAGCCATAACGGTACATTAGTTGCACAAAAACATTGTTGGAAAATTACTCTCTAATTGGACATGAGACCATTCAACAAGAGTGAAATCATGCCCTGTGCTGGAAGCCTAACCAACTTCCCAGTTCTTGAACTCAGGAATATTGGAAAAGACCCTACAACCACGATTTTAGTAAGCCAGCATAATGTGTAACTATATTCAGAATATTTGTCTTTATACATAGAGATAAGTATAGCCCTCAACTATCATCAAGGAAACTTCTTTTGAACTACACAGAAAAAAACATTATAAAAAAATCTCAACCAGTCAAAATGCTCAGTTTTGAAGTACAGTCACAATGGATACATTTATAAAACAACTCTTGGAGGTATTGCTCTGGGATTATTGTTTAGAAAGGGACACATAAAAACAATAGGAACCACAGGACTGCATAACTTTTTGTGACTCTATATCTCCAAGTAATGACAGAAGCTACATCCATAAAGTTTTGTAAGAATGACTGCTCGTGTAAGAGTTGTACAAAGATGACACCAATGAGCAAGCCAAAGTAAACAAAGAAAAGAAAGCCCATAATAACTCAATCCAAAACAAAGAGCTATAACTTATTATGGAATACTGAGAATTAGAGAAACAGTCTTCCTGGAGAAATTGTTATAATCAATTATCTAATACCAAATCTTTAGTCCTAAGCATCTAGGCAGGGTATAAATTATATAGGCAAAGCAAATTACATTTAAAAAATGTGTGTATACAAATTTGCTAGCCATTAATAAAAATTTGGTCATGAATTTGAAGGGAAACAAAAAGGAGGTATATGGGAGAATTTGCAGGGAGAAATAGTAAGAACTGATGTAATTATATTATAATCTCAAAAATCAAAAAGAAACTAAGCATCCTTAGAAAAAGATTTGATATTTTAAGTATGATGTATTTTAATTATGATATGACACATTTTACCTAAGCACATTTTAACCTGAATGTCATGATTAGATAGTATGATTAAAAAACAATTTATCAGCCATGTGTCTTCACATAGTTCTGATTAAAGTAAAATCAGAATATAAGTTACCATAAATTTCTCACACACAATCATGGGAATCTAAGACTCCAATTCAAGCAATATCCCACCTTAATAATAATCTGAGGAATTTCACACTTAGTTGCATTCCTGCATTGGTAATGAATTCTCGTTTTAGAACTTTTGATAAATATCACTCCTTTGAAAAAAGAGAATAATCTCAAATAAAAAGTTTAATTCATTCTTTTATAAAATTATTTTAAAATTAATTTATTCTTCTAAGCTCAATTATTCTGAAGAAATCCATGTCATAAAATTACCAGGTGTAGATTAAGTATTAATTTATTAGAAAGAGTAACTAATTAGAACCATTTGCTGAGACAAAGAGGTTACTGGAAAATAAAAAGTAGGGAAAGTCTTAAAGATAACTATCTGGATAATTTCTTCAGCGACTTCTAGTAGTGAGCAGAAATAAAATTTCTGTGAAATAAAAGCTTCTTCGCACATTAAAAAAAGTTATGACCACATAACATAATCCTACTAGAGTGATATATGTCTTTTCTTTATTGTGCTCTATTTGGGTACCTCCCTTGTGGTCTTAGAATTTAAAACAAAAGTCTGGATGAATAATAGAGGAAAATGGCAGAATTATGAGTATGAGAATTTGCATACATTTATGTACATTAATGACTACATAGAAGCAAAATGATATTATTAAATATTCTTCATACCATCATACACTATTTTTTTAAGTCAAGCTCTATCTAAGAACCTGAGGACTGAATTATTTTAGTTATGCTGGAAGTCAGAAACTCCAAGTGTTTCTTCTATCTCTGCATTCTCAAAACTGAAGCAAAGACCCTGAGAAGTGTTCAGGCTGATATATGAGGACCTACATTTGAACTTTTGCTCTTAGACTAGATCAACAAGCACTTTTAAACACATAGGCCATCTCTTCAAATCCAGATTTATTCTAATTTAAAATTACATACAGAATATCAGGCTCTAAATACATAGTTTTTTTTTTTAGTTTATATTAGGGAAGAACAGTACTCAATTTTTCTGAGCATATAAAGCCCTAGAACAATTAGAAGCAAACTCACCTAGAAAGAGGAGAAGGTAGAAAATAATCAAACTAAGAGCTGAAATCAACATGATTGAAAACAAAGGAACAATGCAAAGAATCAATGAATCAAAGAGTTGATTCTTTGAGAAAGTCAACAAAATATCTGTTATTTCATCTATTTTGATTAGTATATCCAAGCTAACCAAAAAGCAGAGAGAGAGAGAGTACCCAAATTAACAAAATCAGAAATGAAAGGGGGGACATAACAATAGACTGCCAGGAAATCCAGAGAATTATCATGTGATATTTTGAAAACCTAGATGCCACAAAAATGGAAAACCTATAAGAAATAAACAGCTTTCTGGAAAGGTACAATTTACCAAAATTAAATCAAGATCAGACTAAAGACCTAAACAAACCTATAATATCAAAGGAAATTAAAACTGTCATTAAAAGTTTGTCAAATAAATGAAGCCCAGGCCCAGATGGTTTCAGTGCAGAGTTCTACCAGACTTTCAAAGAAGAGATAATACCAATACTCCTCAAACTGTTTCATACAGTAGAAACTGAAGAAATATTGCCAAAGTCTACAATAACCCTGATACCCAAGCCACTAAAAGATGCAACAAAGAAAGATAATTAAAGACCAATATCCCTCATGGACACTGATGCAAAAATTCTCAAGAAAATTCTAGAAAACTGAATCCAACAACACATAAAAAGAGTCATTCAACACGATAAAGTAGGCTTCATTTCAGAAATGAAGGTATGGTTCAAGATACGGAAAACTATAAATGTCATCCATCACAAACAAATCAAACGAAAAAAACCACATGATCATCTCCTTAGGTGATGAAAATGCCTTTAACAAAATCCAGCACTCCTTTATGATAAAAGTCCTAGAGAGATCAGGAACATAGGGAAAATACCTAAATATAATAAAGGCAATTTACAAGAAGCCAATGGCCAACATCAAACGAAAGAAAAAGTCAAAGCAATCCCACTAAAATTAGATACTAGACATTGTAGTATTGCAAATGAGACTCAGAGCCAATTATAGGGGGAAGGCTGTAATATCAGTAACAGGAAACACTACAGGTAAGTTTTAACTAGGTGTCTTGCACCTTCCTCAGGCTTGACCTGGTTGCCAGTCGCTTCTTCCTGTGGCTTCTGTTCTCTCTGAGTTTCTTGCTCTTGTATACCCTATCCCATCCAGAATTAAAGGCATGTGACCTTGAACTCACAGAAACAGAAGTTCTGTCTCTGGAGTTGTGATAGAATTAAAGGTATGTGTGATTGAATCAGCTGTTTATCCTTGTATTTAAGGTTTAAGAATTTCCTGAACTGTCTGCCTAGGATTCCACTGGGTGCTCTCTCCTCAATATTCAGGTTTTATTAAATGTGAAATATATATCCACAAGACATGGCAGTCCCTCTCTCCTTATTTATTCAATATAGTTCTCCACATTTTAGCTATAGCAATAAGAGAATTAAAGGAGATTAAGGGGATACAAATTAGAAAAGAAGTGAAACTATCTCTATTTGCAGATGAAATGAATGCATACATAAGTGACCCACAAAATTCTATCGGAAATTTTAAAGCTGACAAACACAGAAGTGTAGCAGGATACAAGATTAAATCAAAGACATCAGAAGCCTTTATATACACTAAAGAAAAAAGGACTGAAAAAAACAGGGGAACATCACCTTTTATAATAGCTGCAAACAGCATTAAATACCTTGGAGTAACTATAACCCAAGAAGAATCAGATCTATTTGACAAAAACTTCAAATCTCTGAAGAAAGAAATTGAAGCATACATCAGAAAATGGAAAGATCTCCCAAGTTCCTAGATAGGTAGGATCAACATAGTGAAAATGGCAATCCTACCCAAAGCACTCTACAGATTCACTGCAATCCCGATCAAAATCTCAACACTTTTTTTACAGAATTTGAAAGAACAATACTCAATTTCATTTTGAATAACAGAAAAGCCATGATTGCCAACACAATTTTGATCAATGAAATAACCTCAAGAGGCATCACCATCCCTGACTTTAAATTATACTATAAAGCTAGAGTAATAAAATCATCTTCGTACTGGCATACAAACATACTTGTGAATCAATGAAATCACATTGAAAACTCTGACATTAACCTACACATCTATGAACACCTGATTTTTGAAAAAGAGGCCAAAAATATGCAATGGAAAAAAATGGCATCTTCAACCAATGGTGTTGGCATAACTGGATGGTAGTGTATGGAAAAATGAAAATAGATCCAAACCTATCACCTTGCACAAAACTCAAATCCAAGTGGAACAAAAAACCTCAGTATAAACCCAGCCTACACTGAACTTGATAAAAAAGAAAGTAAGACATACCCTCCAATGCATTGGTACAGGTGACTACTTCCTAAATATGTCAGTAGCACAGACATTAAGAACAACAATCAGTAAGTGGGACCTCCAAGGACACAGTCAATAATAAAACGACAGTTTACAGAATGGGAAAAGTTTTTACCAATCCTACAAATGACAGAGGACTGATCTAAAATATATTGATAATTCAAGAAACTAGAGCCCAAAATCTTGAATAACCCAATCAAAAATTGTGGTTCAGTACTAAAAAGGGAATTCTCAGCACAAGAATTCCAAAAAGCTGAAAGGCACTTGAAAAAGTGCTCAACATCTTACACCATTAGAAAACTGCAAATTAAAACAAGTTTAAGTTACCATCTTATACCTGTCAGATTGGCTAAAATAAAAGTCACAGATGACAGCCTATGCTGGAGAGGTTGCAGAGGAAGAGGAACACTCCTCCATTGTTGGTGGGAGTGTAAGCTTGTTCAGCCACTCTGGAATACAGTATAGCAGGTTCTCAGAAAACTGGGAATCAATCTCCCCAAGGATCCAGCAATTCCACTACTGGGTATGTACCCTAAAGACGCACATTCGCAGTCCAAAGGCATTAGCTCAACTATGTTCATAACAGCATTATTTGTAATAGCAAGAACCTGGAAACAACCTAGATGCTACTCAATTGAAGAGTGCATTAACAAACTGTGATACATCTACACAATGGAATGGGCTAACAAACTGTGGTGCATGTACACAATGGAGTACTGCTGAGCAGTAAGAAAAAATGATATCCTAAAATTTGCAGGCAAATTTGGAGAATATCCTCCTGACCAAGGTATCACAAACACAGAAAGAGAAGCAGGGGATGTACTTATTAATTAGTGGACTTATAAAAAAAAAAAAGATGTCATTGTATACCAGAACACAAGGCTAGAATATAGCTAAATGACACAATGCTTTACTTCTGCATTTTTGAATTGATGGTCTCTGGCACGGGTGCGGGTGAGGTAGGACTTGCTTTCCTTAAGGGGCTGGCCACAGGGAGATTAATTATGCTCCAATAATTAAATGAGCGGTATGAATCGGCGGATTTGTAAATGGGGAGATCGTAAGAGTGGGCATGAATCTGAGAGGTCTGATAACTGTGTTTGATGGGGTACATGATGTAAAATCACCAAATAATAACTAAATAAAAAATTGTTTTACGGGAATATGCATGGGAAGTATGATAAATGAGTAAAGATTAGTTAATATTAGAATAAAACTTCAGAGAAAGTTTTGCATATTCATGTTTATGGTCTAATTTTATGTCACCTATACTCTAAACCTTATTTGTCCCCTGGTTTTTCTTAATTATAATTACTTTTATGAACTAGAAGACTGTTGATTAAATCTGTTGCTTTTCATCCTGCCTCTCTGACATTCAGTATACACAATGAATTTCAAAGTAACCTTTAAAAAGTCCCCCAAGGGATAAATTAAATACTGTTTCCTATTTAAATAAATAATGCAGTCATTGATGTACTTACCCTCAAAGTAAGCTTTGAAAATACAATCATTGATATCACCTAGAATGCATGTTTAAATTTCACAAAATTAATAAGATCCTGTAGTTTTGAATAGCATTACAAAAATAATGTAAATGTCTGTCTTCATACACTCAAGGTATGACCATTAGTGTTTCCACTATAGTTTTAGTCTTATTACTGAAAGTTATGCATCATAGAGAACTCATGAATTTTTGCTAAATAATTGGTCATTTTATATTCAAAATAGAAAAATATGGGCCAAATAATAGTGTGGATGCATGAATTCATAAATGACTATCAACATAAACAATGGTTGCTGATACATAATTATTTATATACATTTTATTATGATGATGTGTAAGTTTGGTTCTCTTTGGATGCTGAGCAGATGCTAGTGCTTTGTCTTAGAACTTTTTGAACTTTCCAAACTGTGAGAAATAGATCTTTATTCTTTCTAATTTAAACAGCTTCATTTATTTGATAGTACAACACAAAAAGTACTAAGATAGTAGGTTGTAGTAGCACACACTTTATCAAATTCCTTAAATGCAAATACTGTACACATACTGATAAGAGGTACTTATAAGAGGATAACATTACCGTAAAATAGCAGTAAAAATGTTATGTCAATATGTACTAGATTTGTGCTATTGATAATTTGTTATAAAATTTAAAGAAAAAACTTAAAATGGGAAAATAATACATTTACATTTGAGAGTCATAACTATATTACCCAAATTTAATGGTGGGACATTTGAATACCAACACTCAGAATTGCTCTGGTGTGTCTACTGAATCAATACAAGGCTCTGGAATCAAATTCATGTACCATCAGCAGATCTGGAAACCTTTATAAAGAAATTCCAGGAAACAACTTTAAGCAAATTCACAATTTTTTTCTTGGTAAATATAATGTATGTGTCTGTGAAAAAACCAGAGTATTTAGAAGTTTAGTCTACTACCCTACCCAGTGTTATAACAGACTAAATTTTTAGGATTGGAAGTATATTTGGAAATAACACTATCAATAATAATAAAAACATTATGTCACTAAATAGGGCATATAAAAATGTAAAATTATAAACTGACAAATTTCAGGGTGAACATGGAGAATATATATACTTAGTTTCATCCATACTCAATCTTACTAAGATCATGTAAGGAATTGTAGTTATGGAAAATAAATACAACATTCAATAAAGTTGTCAAAAGAAACCAGTGTGAACATAACTACTTACTTAAATTGATTAACTGTAAAATAGTATACATTTTCATTCATATAGAAAGTACTTCTAGTGTTTCAGAAAACTCACAAACCATTTTCAAGAATGGCTACACATTTCAGTTAGCAATATATTAGAAGTCTAATTGATATCCTCTTTATTATTTGGTATTATGGCTACTTTTAACTTTTACTCTTAATTTTCATTTCATCATAGTCTTTTCCTAAAGACTGATGTTGATGAATATCTTCATGTACATATATCTTGAAATATACATATGTAGTCAGAAGACTCTCTGTCCTGCACAGTCATTCCCACAGCCATTAAGTCCTACATAATCACACGAGGCTTATATTAATTATAAACTGTTTGGCCTATAGCACAGGCTTATTAGTCTTAAACTAAACCGTAATTATTATTCATGTTTAGACACAGATTGATAAATTTCACTCAGTATAGCATTTTCATTTTACTTCGTCTGCATCTGGCTGGCATTCCTCTCTGCTTTTTCTCTTCTCAGAATTCGAATCTGGTCACTACACCTATAGTTTCTGTCTGCCTAACTTCTGCCCTATCAATTTTTGATTGAACCAATATTTACAATGACGAATATTTGCATTACATAAAAGCATAGACCCATATTATTAAAATTATAGAAACTTTAGAAAAATGTTTGAAGTTTTAAAAACTTGTTTGCTTGTGTATTACATATTGTTGCAGAAAAATGCAGAGAGTGTTCTATTAAATATTTAGAATATAAAATCAGCCAATAATAATTAGACCCCAAAAGATGCAAACCAGAAAAGCTAGATTATAAACCCTTAATTATTTTCATGGGTTGCTAAGAGACATTTTCAACATATGAACCATTATTAGAATAAAATATCAAGAAATGTATAATTTGTTCAAAACCTTAGATGTTGGCAAGGATTTAAATAATCCAAGAGAATTATCAGCTTAAGTTGTAAGAGAAATGTATTTTGTGAAAAAGAAATTACAGAATGCACATATGGATCATGTGGATCTAGTTATTTTCTTCTTGTTATTTTACTTTCTAAGCACTCTACTACAGAAATGTTAATCCAAAGAGAAAATATTATATTGGGATTGTTATTTCTACAACATAAACTGAATAAAAATTAAAGACATGGAAAAGATTCTAATGTGATTATTTCTTCTTATTTTTATATAATAAAGTCTCATTTTTTTAATTCATGTAACCCCTTGTTCAAACTCCCTTCTACCTCCCAGTACCTTCCGGTCACTGTCTCTTTTCCCCAACCCCTCATCTCCTCCCCAGAGAGGGCAGGAAGTCCCAAGGTGGATTACTTCAGCATCCACTACAGGCAAGTCCGTTTTCCTCATCCTAATATCAATACCACGTTAAATGTTCTTCTATAGGAAATGGCTCCAAGGTGCCTCAGATCCCAAGCTGTTCAGTGGTTGTGGTTTACAGCTTGGGTGTTCTTTGCTTGTTGTTTAAAGTCTACTAATGTGTGAGTACATCCCCTGCTTATCATTCTGGGTTTGTGATATTCAGGAAGACAGTCTTTAAATCCATACATAAAGCAAACATCAATAAAGAATGAATCCCTTTAATTATTTCAAACCACCATGGTCTAAAGTTAGAGTTTGACAACATTCAAAATAACAGAAAGCCTACCAACTCATGGAAACTAAACCTCACTCAAATGAACCACCTCTGGGTCAAGGAAGAAATTAAGAAAGAAATCAAAGACTTCCTGCAACTTAATGAAAATGAATCCACAACATACCCAAACATATGAGACACAATGAAAACAGTCTTAAGAGGAGAATTAGTAACATTAGATGCCTATATGAAAAACCTAGAGAAATCTCATGAAAGAGAACTAACAACACAGCTGAAAGCCTTAAAACAATTAGAAGCAAACTCACCTAGAAGGAATGGAAAGCAGAAAATAATCAAACTTAGAACTGAAATCAATACAATTAAAAAAAGAACAAAATAAAGAATCAATGAATGAAAGAGTTGGTTTTTTGAGACAGTGAGCAAGATTGGTTAATCTTTATCCAAACTAAACAAAAAGCAGAGAAAGACAGTATCCAAATCAACAAAATCATAAATGAAAAAGGGAACTAACAACAGACTTCCAGAAAATCCAGAGAATTATCAGGTCATACTTTGAAAATCTGTATTTCACAAAAATAGAAAACCTGGAAGAAATGGACAGCTTTCTGGGAAGGTACCATTTACCAAAATTAAATCAAGATCATATTAAGTAACTAAAGAGACCTATAACCCAAAATAAAATGAAACTGTCATTTAAAAGCCTCCCAAGTAAAAAAAAAATGCCCAGGGCCAGATGGTTTCGTTGCATTCTACAAAACATTCAAAGAACTAATAGTAGTGCTCTTCAAACTGTTCCATATGGTAGAAATTGAAGGAATATTGTCAAAGTCATTTTATGAGGCAACAACCAACCTAATATCCAAGTCCCTCAAAGACACAACAAAGAAAGAGAATTACAGAACAATTTCAATACTGAATATTGAAGCAAAAGTTCTCAACAAAATTCATGCAAATTGAATACAACAACCTATAAAAAATGTCATCCAACACAAACAAGTAGGCTTCATCTCAGAAATGCAGGGTTGGTTCAACAGATGAAAAATCATAAATGTCATCTATCATATAAATAACTGAAGGAAAAATACCACATGATCATATTCTTATTTGATGAAAAAGCCTTTGACAAAATCCAACAATCCTTTATGATAAATGTCCTGGAGAGATCAGGAATTCAGGGAAAATATCTCAATATAATAAAGGTGATTTACAGGAAGCTGATGTCCAACATCACACTAAATGAAGAAATACTCAAAGTAATCTCAATAAAACCGGGAACAGGACAAATCAGTCTCCTCTCCCCTTATCTATTCACTAATATTGGAAGTTTAAGCTAAACCAATAAGAGAACAAAAGGAGATTAAAGGGATATAAGTTGGAAAAGAAGAAGTAAAACTATCTCTTTTCAGATGATATGGTTGTACACATAAGTGACCCACAAATTTCTACCAGTGAGCTTCTACAGCTAATCAAAACCTTCAGCAAGGTAGCAGGATACAAGATTATCTCAAAGAAATCAGTAGCCATCCTATATGCTAAAGATAAAAGGGATGAAAAAGAAATAAGAAAAACATCACACTTTATATTAGCTGCAAATAACATTAAATACCTTGGAGTAACTAAAACCGTAGAAGTAACAGATCTGTTTGATAAAAATTTTAAATCACTGAAGAAAGAAACAGAAGAGGATATCAGAAAATGGAAAGATCACCCATGTTCCTGGATAGGTAGGATCAACAAAGCGATCTACAGATTCAATGCAATTTCCATCAAAATTCCAATACAATCTTTTACAGACCTTGAAAGAATAATAGTCAATTTCATTTGGAATAACAGGAAAGCCAGGATTGTCAAAACAATTTTGCTCAACAAAAAGCACCTCAGGAGGCATCACAATTCTCAACTTCAAGTTATACTATAGAGCTACACTAATAAAAACATCCTCTTACTGGCATGAAAATAGACATGTGCATCAATGGAATCAATTGAGGATCCAGGCATTAACTCAAAAGCCTATGAACACCTGATCTTTAACAAAGTGGCCCAAAATATTCAATGGAAAAAAGATATCTTTAACAAATGGTGTTGGCATAGTTGGTTGGTAGTGTGTAGAAAAATGCAAATAGATCCAAGTCTGTTATCCTGCATAAAACTCAAATCCAAGTGGATCAAAGACAGAAACCCAGCCACTCTGAACCTGATAGAAAAGAAAGTGAGAGATACCCTCCAACGAATTGGAACAGGCGAACACTTCCTAAATAGAACACCAGTGGCATAGACACTAAGAACAACAATCAGAAAGTGGGACCTCCTGAAACTGAAAAGCTCCTGTAAAGTCAAGGATATTGTCAATAGGACAAAATGACCGCCTACAGAATGGGAAAAGATTTTCACCGAACCTAAAAGTGACAGAAGATTGATCTCTAAAATATATGAAGAACTCAAGAAACTAGAGCCCAAAACCTTGAATAACCCAATCAAAAAATGGGGTTCAGAACTAAAAAGGGAATTCTTAGCAGAAGAATTACGAATGGCTGAAAGGTACTTGAAAAAGTGCTCAACTTCTTTACCATTAGAGAAATGTAAATCAAAACAGCTTTGAGATATCACCTTATACCTGTCAGATTAGCTAAGATAAAAGTCACAGGTGACAGCCTATGCTGGAGAGGTTGCAGAGCAAGGGGAACATTCCTCCAATTTTGGGGGTAGTGTAAGCTTGTTCAGCTACTCTAGAATGCAGTATGGAGGTTTCGTAGAAAACTGGAAATCAGTCTCCCCAAGGATCCAGCAATAACACTATTGGGCATATACCTTACAGATGCACATTCACACTCCAAATGCATTAGCTGAACTATGTACATAGCAGCATTATTTGTAGTAGCAAGAACCTGGAAACAACCTAGATGCCCGTCAACTGATGAACGAATTATCAAACTTTGGTACATCTGTACAGTGAAGTACTACTCAGCAGTAAGGAAAAAATGATATCCTAAAATTTGCAAGCAGATGGATGACTTTGAAGAATATCCTCCTGAGCGAGGTATCACAAACCCAGAAAGATAAACAGAGGATGTACTCACTCATTAGTGAACTCTAAATAAAAAAGCTGAAAGCAAAGCATGTCCAAGCTGCAAACAACAAACACTGAACAGCTTGGGATCTGAAACACTTTGGACTGGCACCTTGGATCCACTCCCGCTAGAGGAAAACCTGACCCAGTCTTGATATTTTGGTGAGGAAACTGGATCTTCCAGGAGTGAATGCTGAACTAAGCCATACTGGGACCTTGGGTCCTCCTGCCATTGCTGGGGAGGAGATAACAAGTTATGGAGGAGAAAGAGTGATTGTAAGGGGTGGGAGGAGAAAGGAGCTTGAACAAGTATGTACAGTGATAAAAATTATGAATTTATTCATAATAAAATTGAAGTCAAAAAAGGAGATCAGTCCTCTGTCACTTGTAGGGTTGGTGGAAATGTTTTCCCCGTCTCTAGGC
This sequence comes from Sigmodon hispidus, assembly GCA_004025045.1. NCBI lineage: Eukaryota > Metazoa > Chordata > Mammalia > Rodentia > Cricetidae > Sigmodon > Sigmodon hispidus. The sequence goes on from PVIH01005101.1 coordinate 24,441, forward strand.
AATCAGTTTGTCTTATTGATTGTGTCCTTGTCTTTACAGAAACTTCTATTTCTGAATATCCTACTTAATGATGTTGGGATGAGGAAATCAAACTTTCTTGAAATCAATGCTGAACTAAGCCACCTTGAGACCCTCTGATTTTTCTGGGGAGGAGATGAGGAGATAGGGAGAAGAGAGAGTTGCTAGGAGGTGTTGGGAGGTAGAAGGGAGATTGAACAAGAGGATACATAGATGCAAAATGAGATTTTTTCAGAAATTTAAAAAATTCTCTTCTGAACATTGTAAACATCTCCAATGACAGAAAAATGTATATTAATGAAAATAAAGAAAAATGAAAGAAGTAATGAAAAATGCCACCTACAAACTACTCTGCATGTACAAGTCTCATCCTAGAAATGAAAACAAAAGAGAAAAAAAAAACAAGACAATTTGCCACATAAGAAAATTTTAATTTCATAACAATAAGCCCTAAGGAAAATTACTTGAAAAATTTTCCAGACAAAGAATTTTTAACAATTGATTTTAACTGTGTTTAGACTAATCAAAATAGATATTAGTATACTCCTGGAGAACTAAAACAAAGTTGAGTAAAATTTTAAAAATGCACTAAAATATATAAAAACATAATAAATAAAGAGTTGAAAGTTATAAAAAAGTGAAGTGACACTGTAAATAAAAACATAATAATGTAAATAAATCACAAGTAGAAAGTTTCTAATAAACCAGATAGAAAAGAGTATCAGGAATGGAAGACAAGATAGAAGTGAGTCACTTAGTAAAAGCTATTCATAAATTAAAAATATAAGAAGAAAATGAAATTTAAAATATAGGAAGAAATATATGAAATAAATGTTATGGTAAAAGATATAACTTTAATATGATTTAAACAGAAAAACAATAGTACCAAACTAAAAACAACAAAAAATTCATTTTTGATTAAACCATAAAAGCAAGTTTTCCAATCCTAGAGGAGGCAATTATGTTTCAGGTATAAGAACTCTACAGAAAAACAAGCAAGGCAAAGCGCCTCATGACAAATTATAATTAAAACTTAAAGAAAATAAACTTAAGATATTCCAATTTCTAAAAGAAATCTTGTCATTGTTAAAGCAGAGCAATCAGTATAGCATTTGATTATTCAACAGATTTATTAAAGCCAAAAGTCTGGAGTAGTACATTCCAATTTCTAAAATATTAAAACTGCTAATGAAGACTATTATACCCAGCAAAACTATCTATCAAAAGGTAAGAAAAAATAAAATATTTCTATCATGCAAACATATTAAAGGAATTTATAAACAATAATATTTATACATAGAAGAGTGGAAGAATATTTCAGTGTAAAAAAACAATGGAACAGAGAGAAGGCATCAAAAAGAGTAAATAATGACAGAACAGCTATTCATAATATATCTAAAATTGTAACAAAACTTATAAAATAATATATTTTAATAATAATTTATTAAATAATCTAAGTCCACCTGCATAAAAAGGAAGACTAGTAGAATAAAATACAATAAAATAATTTTACCCATTCTTTGATTTTATAAAAAATACCACAGCAACAACAATATATGTCACGTTAGGGTAACAGGATGACCAAAATATTTTAATAAATTGAGTTAAGAAACAAACAGACATAGATATTTTAATATCCAAAAAATAGTTCTCAAAACAAAATTATTCAGAATAAATATATTTCATATGCATCATACTCATCAAATTAAAATTGGGCTATTTGTGGTTTTGGACTCTAGTTTCTTGAGTTCTCTATATATTTTAGAGATCTATTTATTTGTATCTGTCATATAAAGGATTGGTGAAGATCATTTTTCATTGTGTAGGCTGTCATTTTGACTTATAGACACTATTTTTTGTCTTACAAAAACTTCTAAGTTTGAAGAGGTCCCATTTATTAATTGCTGTTCTTAGTGTCTGTAATTATGTTGTTATATTTCAGAAGTCATCACCTGGGTGAATGCATTGAAGGGTATTTCCCACTTTCTTTTCTGTCTAGTTTAATGTAAATGGGTTTATGTTAAGGTCTTTGATCCACATAGATTTGAGTTTTGAACAGGGTGATAGTTGTGGATCTATTTCCACTTCTCTACATACTATTAACAAGGTATGACAACAACATTTATTGAAGAGGCTATTTGTTTCATTGCATTTTTTGGCCTTTTTGAGATTATTAAGGTATTCATAAGTGTGTGGCTTAAGATCAGGGTGGTCAATTCGATTTAATTGACCCACAAGTCTGCTTATATGCCAGTACCAGGCTGATTTACTGTTCCAGCTGTATAGTATAACATGAAGTGGGGAATGGTGATGCCTCCTGAGGTTCTTTTGTTGAGTAAAATTGTTTTGGCAATTATGGTTTTCCTGTTATCCCATATGAAGTAGAGTATTATTCTTTCAAGGACTATAAAAAAAATGTACTAGGATTTTCATGTGTATTGCACTGAATCTATAGATTACTTTTGGTTTGATTGCCATTTTTAGTATGATGATACTACTTCTCCAGGAGCATGAAAGATCTTTACATTTTTGTAATATCCTCTTCATTTTTCTTCTTCAGTGACTTAAAAGTTTTAGGGGAACATTCCTCTATTGTTGGTGGGAGTGTAAGCTTGTTCAGCCACCATGGAATGCATTATGGCATTTTCTCATAAAACTTGGAATCAATCTCCCCAAGGATCCAGCAATACCATTTCTGGGTGTATACCCTCAAAATGCACAGTTGCACTCCAAATGCATTAGCTCAACTATGTTCACAGCAGCATTATTCGTAATAGCAAGAACCTGGAAACAACCTAGATGCCCCTCAACTGAAGAATAGATTAACAAACTGTGGTGCATCTATACAATGGAGTACTACTCAGTGGTAAGAAAAAACTATATCCTAAAATTTTCAGGCAAATGCATGGATTTGGAGAATGTCCTCCTGAGCGAGGTATCTCAAACCCAGAAAGATAAGCAGGGGATGTATTCACTCACTAGTGAACTCTTAAATAAAAAAAGCAAAAGAGCAAAGCATGTCCAAGCTGCAAACCACAAACACTGAATAGCTTGGGATCTGAAACACGTTGGACTGACAACTTGGATCCCACTCCCTCTAGAAGAAAACCTGACTCAGTCTGATGTTGTGGTTAGAAACTGGATCTGCAAGGAGTGGAGGCTGAACTGAGCAATATTGGGACCTTGGAACCTTCTGCCCATGCTGGGGAGGAGATGGGGAGATGTGGAGAAGAGAGAATGACTGGAGGGGGTAAGAGGGGGAAGGAACCTTGAATAAGGATATACACAGTTAGAAAATGTGACTTTATTCATATAAAAAAATTTTTAAAAGATACATGGTGTTTCACTCTCCGCCAAAAAAAAAAAAAAAAAAAAAAGATTTTGTCTAACAAGTCTGCTACTTTTTTGGTTAATATTGCCCCAAGATATTTATGAAAGGGTGAACTTTTGCTGATTTCTTTTTCAGCTCTTTTATCCTTAGTATATAAGAGGCTTATTGACTTTTTTTCAGTTAATTTTGTAACATGCTACATTGCTAAAGATGTTCATCAGCTATAGTGTTCCCTGGTAAAATTTACAGGATCAGTGATTTATACAATCGTATCACCTGCAAATAGAGATAGTATGACTTTGTCCTTTCCAATTTGCATCCCCTAAATCTCCTTATATTCTTTTATTGCTTTAGCTAAAACTTTGAGAACTATATTGAATAGATAATGAGAAATAGGATATCCTTGTCTAGTTCCTGATTTTAATGTGATTGCTTTCTGTTTTTGTCCATTTATTTTCATGTTGGCTGTTAGAATGCTCTATATCTGTTTTATTATACATAAGTATCTTCCCTGTGTTCCTGATCTCTCCAGGACATTTATGATGAAGAAATTTTGGATTTTGTCAAAGGCTTTTTCAGCATCTAAGATGATAATGTTTTTTCTTTCAGGTTGTTCATATGATGGATATTTACTGCTTTTGTATGTTGAACAATCTCTGCATCTGTGGAATAAAGCCTATTTGATTATGGTACATGATTTTTTGATGTTATTGAATTGGGTTTATCAAAAATTTATTGAATATTTTTGCTTCAATGTTCATGAGGAAGATTGGTCTGTAATTCTCTTTCTTTGTTGCATCATTGAGTGGCTTATTTATCAGGATAATTGTGGCCTCATAGAAAGAGTTATTAATTTTCCTTCAGATTATATTGAATGGAACAACTTGACATTTATTTGTATTAGTTCTTCTTTGACTGTCTGGTAGAAATCTGTACTGAAATCCTCTGGCCCTGGGCTTTTGTACTTGGGGTTTTTTAGCAACAGGTTCAATTTCCTTTGGGTTTATACATCTGTTTAGGTTATTTATCTGATCTTGATTTAATTTTGGTAAGTGATACATGTCCAGAAAGCTTTCTATTTATGTTATTTTTTTATTTTATTAGAGCATGAGTTTTCATCAATGTATGACCTGTTAATTCTCTGGATATTTTGGTTGTCTGTTGTTATGTCCTTCTCATTTCTGATTCTGTTAATTTGGATACTTTGCCTCTGCTTTTTGGTTAATTTGGATAATGGTTTGTCTATCTTGTTAACTTACTCAAAGAACCAATTCTTTGATTCATTGATTCTTTGTGTTGTTCTCTTAGTTTTTATTGTATTAATTTTAGCCCTAAGTTTGATTATTTCCTGCTGTATCCTCCTTTTAGGTGAGTTTGCTTCTAATTGTTCTAAAGCCTTCATCTGTTCTGTTAGGTCTCTTGTGTGAGATTTCTTAGTTTTTCATATAAGCATCTAGTGCTATGAATTTTTCTCTTAAGACTTCTTTCATTGTGTCAAATATGTTTGGGTATGCTGTTGATTCATTCTCATTAAATTCTAGGAAGTCTTTGATTTCTTCCCTTACTTCTTCCTTGACCCAGAGGTGGTTCGATTGAGAGATATTTAGTTTCCATGAATTTGTAAACATTCTATGATTTTTGTTCTTTAACTCTTAACTATTGATCTTGGTTATCTGATTGGATACAAGGAGTTATTCCCATTTTCGGTTCTATTGATATTTGCTTTATGACTGAGTATGTGGTCAATTTTAGAAAAGTTATATAAGGTGCTAAAAAATATGTATATTTTTGTGTTTGGGTGGAAGCTTCTGTATATATCTATTAAGTTCATTTGAGTCATAACAAAAGTTAATTCTTTTATTTCTCTGTTGAGTTTTTGTCTGATTGACTTATTCAAGTGTGATATTATATTTTCCCACTATTTTTGTCTATTTTTTAATTTTTTTAGTACATTTATCACATAGAAAAAAGCTATCAAGTATTTTATTATTTTATTCTACATTTTATACAGGTCTTAAAAAGCCACAGCAGTTTTTCAACATATTAACCTTTTAAAAGTAGATGACACTATGGATAGGTAAGTATCAAAATGAAGCCCACTAATGAGCACACATATTCAGTATTTCTGAGGACTAACAATGCACATGCCAAGCCACAGACATGTAGTTTACAAGTGTTCTGCAGTTATTTGCAGTTTTAGTCATCCATGGCACCACATGAGAGAGCTTCCCACTGCCATCATCAGTGACAGAAAAGTAAGCAATGGAGACTCTCTATTGCAAGCTCATTTGGAGCTCTCCTTTTTTGAGGGATTTTCTTAGTGTAGTTTAGTATTTTCAAATTCTTAGGCATGTAATACTGTTCTGTCCTATAATAATAGCTCTAAAAGCATTGGTTTCCATTTTGAATATAAAATCTTAAAACCTATAACTCATATCAGTGGATCAATATGTAAAAATACAGTACCAAGCTACACTGGTATATTTCCATGTTAAAAACTTCAAAATATAATTATCACTGAGCCCATAGTCCTTGCATTAATTTTCAGTCCACTATAAACAATTATCTGCTGCATGTAAACATGTCTAAATAGTTATAGATAAAATAAAATCTCTCACTATTAATGCATGGCATTTGATTTGAGGTTTAATCTTTAGTAGTGTTTCTTTTACATATGTAGGTGCCCTTGTGTTGGATGCATAAATGTTCAGGATTGAGACTTCATCTTGGTGAATTTTTCCTGACATGAATACAAATGTCCTTCCTGTTCTCTCTTGATTGATTTTAGTTTGAAGTCTAATTTGTTAGCAGCTTTTTTTCTTAGGATCAACCCTTTACTCTGAGCCTATGTCTGTTTTTAAAGTTGAGTTTTGTCTCTTGTAGGCAGCGAAATGATGGATTCTGTTTGTGTATCCATTGTATTATGACATGTCTTTTTATAGGTGAATTGAGTTCATTGATATTGTTTTTTCACTATGCCTGGGATTCGGGGGTGCCACTGACCTCTTTACAGCTGTGGGCCAAGGGGCTTTAGATCTCTAGTTGTTGAAGAGGTCCAATAGAATGATCTTAAAAGAGTAATGGTTAGAAACTCAAACAGGTATTAATTGTTCTTAGACAACAGGAAAATATAAATTTATATTGAATATAATATGTTAATAGATTAAAACTATGTTAATATTCCATCTCCACCAAGAAGAAATAGAAATCATTCAAAATGTAAATTGCAACAAATGCTGACCTGAAAGTGAGAGACGGAAAGTTTTATATACCATTGTTGGTATTGTAAACTGATGAGCAAATATGTAGTGGAATGTTATCTGTATGCTGAAAATAAAGGAACTGGTTTGGTCTATATGGCACATCATAGAAGTGGGTGGAGGATCAGAGGACAGGTAGGTAGGAGAAAGGGGGAGTTAGTCAGTCACCATCTGACCCTGAGGAGAAGAGACATGTAAGAAATACAGGTGAGCCATGGGCTGGGCCACATGGTGGGTAGATTAGTAGATTACAAAAAATGGGGTGAATTAAGATGAAAGAGCTAGCTAGTAATGTTCATGAGACATTAACCAAACAATATGAAGTTAATATAAGTGTCTGATTCATTTCTTTGGGGAACAAAAGCCGCCACAGGCCAGGTTCAAACCTCCTGGCCCAAGCGGGCCAGGAAACTTTCTACAACACAAATTACCCCCTCCAATTTATATCTTATTCAGAGATAGTTATATATTCTTATTTATTACTGCTTTTTTCCATAAATAGTTAAGGGAGATAATGTATATGTTCACCACCTGATAAATTAATATTTTTTAAAAGTGGCACATGTACCGAATTGTATATTACTTATTTGTAAAGGAAGAAAAAAAAACATGAAATTTTCAGGTAAATATATGGAACTGGACAAACTTATATTGTGTGGCATCATATATACCCTCTCCCCAAAATTTATACAAGTTCTCTCATATGGAAATCTTAGCTTTAAATCTTTTGTGCATTGTTGAGGTGATGAAACTGGATCTGCCAGGAATGGATGCTGAACTGAGCAATATTGGGACCTTGAGACCTCTTGCCCATGCTGGGGAGGAGATGGCGAGATGTGGAGAAGAGAGAATGACTGGAAGGTGTGGGAGGGGTAAAAGACCTTGAACAAAGATATACATGGATAGAAAATGTGGCTTTATTCATAATTTAAAAAAAGAAAAATTCTTTTGTGCATTTAATGTAGACTCTTTATTAGAGATTAGGAAACTGGAAAATAAACACTGGAGGGACTGAAAATAGTGGAAATAAAATAGTTAAAAGTATAAAGGAAAAATAATATTAGAATAGTTTAGAAAGGAAGTAGATTAATAGGAACATTGTATTAATATCTTGTAGAAATTGAGGGCATGAGGAGAAACCAAAAACAACTGTGCATGAAGAAGTTCCTTGGGAATAAATGAATTTCTGAGTCAAGTACAAATACATAATAACATGGGATAATAGATCATAGATGATATAAAATCATAAAGAAGCTTCCTAAAAGAATCAGGGAACATTGTTGAAGAAGAAGTAGAAAGAATGTAATAAACAGATAATATAGAGAAGTGTTATGAATTCTGTACTTTGAATAAGACATGGTTCATGAACTCAGAATAGCTGTGGTTACATATAGAAGGACTGTAAAAAATCAATACAATTAAAATTCCAGCATGTAGAGAGAGGTCCACAATTCTCCACCCCATGTTGAGGTTCTAGTGAAACTTTTCTTTAGTATTCTGACCACTGGGAGATTTCACATAATCTAGTGGGTCAGCCCACATCCAAAAGCATACAGATAGTACTGATTGTATTTAGTGGCTTAAATAAATAAATATGTATGAAGATGGCATATAGTTTGTCAGGAGATGTGATATAGGATCCTGGTTAATAGTTGTAGAGAAAGGGTGAGGATAGATACAATCCCAATGCATTGTACATGCACACAAAATTTTAAAGAATACAAAACAATTAGATGAAAAATTAAATTATGATTTTACATAATCTTGATGACCTGGATTAAACAAATTACTATTGATAAATCAGTAAACTAAAATAATTCTGAATTTTTTAAGATAGGATTAACATAATTAATATGAAAACTTGATTAACTAGCATCGATCAAAAATTTTATCAACAAAACACCATGACCAATAGCTTCATTGCTGAATTTTCAATTTACATGAAAACTCAATAATAATAATATTAATAATAATATGACTCACTCTTAAAAATAAATGAGTACATACAAGAATATATAACCTAAGAGGATAGTTAACATGACTTTATCAAATTCAAACAAGAAACTGCAAAAAAAGTATAAGAACAAATTGTAATTTAAATATACTTATAGAAAGAATAAATTATTAATGTGAACTATAGAGTATGTTCAAATTAAAAAAATCTAAGATACAAGCATGTTTCCACATACAATACTTTAATATTACATCATTTACTAGAACAATAGCATTAAGAAACTATATTTCTCTTGTCACTTAAATTTTTGTAAAAGCAACTGATAATATTATCATCCATTAGCAGTTCAGTAAAAAATTATTCATTGGATTAGAAATAAATATACTGTCTAAAGATGATCAAAACACATGAAAATTTCAAGTAATATGGTAATCAATAATACAAAAAGCTTTCAGAATAGACAATAATTTCCAAAACAGTGGTGGAAATTCCAGTCGGACACTTACACAAGACAGGAAAAACTTTACCTCTCATGTTAACCTTTCACATATGGCCCAAATAAGAAATAAAAACCCACTGAATCCCTGCTGGGAATCCTGCCACTCTCAGCCCTAAATATGTACCCTATAATGTTTGTGTCACCTACATTTACCACCACCACTACTTTACATAAACTCCACCTATTTCTGCTACACACATATACATACACACACACACAGACATCTAACTGCTTCTCCAGAAAACAACACTAAAGTTTCCCTTTGTACTTCATCCATACCAGTGACCAGAATATTTCCACTCTCTGAGGAGTCATATTAGTATCAAACTGCTAAATCCTTTGAACCTTCACACCTCTCTTCCTAAAGACCTTGAATTTAATGAATATCTTCCTATTTCACTTCCAGACAACCTTCCAAGTAAAGACTCTCAGACTAATTCTATTAATTTCATCCATCCCACTTAGAGATCCTGCCAAAGCCATCTCTAGGGAAGGAACTTATTCTACTAACATCACAGTTATGTCCAATCTCTATCAACCATGACAAGGAAGGAACTCCTGAAACTCTATTTACCTTTGTCACCCACCTGAGAATTCTTTGCCCCACAGTCACATTTTTTACATTCTATCCTACCCCTACTCTTTAGGTAGAACTTTTATAGTCTAATAGAACCAGCCAGTTGTTCTGATTCTGACTCCTGAGAACCTCCCTCCCTAAAATTGCTGGAAATTGTTTGTGAAAATATTCTAAGTTTACAGAAGTCCTCCTAAGCTTAGGAAGCTTACTAGCTCAAGCTGAGTTAGGATATTTCTTATATGATATATAAATATCAACAAAAGAGATGATGTCAAGACTAAGAAGTATTAACAAACAACTCTGGATTCTATATTCTATCATAAATATACAAACATAAAGAACTCAAACAAAAACTTTCTACTGAAAATGATTTTCTCCATAGTAATGCCCTTTAAAAAATTGACTTATGTAATATAGAAGACAATATCAAAATAAGAAAAAAAATATGATCACAGAACTTAAAGAAGTTATTAAAAAGTACCAAAAGACCACAAATCACAGAATTGAATAAAATAAGAAAAATAATCTAATATATACAAAACATAATTTAATAAAGAAATAGAATCTCTAAGAAAATGCTAAAATGAAATAAAACTTGAAACAAAAAAATCAGCATCTCAAACATTAAATGTAAAAGAAATCTGCATAAGTAAATTATGTGAAGCTAAAGACAGAATATTACATTTTGAAGACCAGACAGAAAAATTGGATCACTGAGCCAAAGAAAATGTCAAAAAGAAAAAAAAAACATAATAAAATAGCTCAAGACATGCATGTGAGTTTGAATAATATAAAAAGATAAAACTTTGGAATAGTTTCATTTTTTGTTCTTTACTTTTTGGGGGCTGCCTGGAAACTTATTCTTACTTATAAATGCACAGGTTTAGCTTGGCTTGTTCCTATGCAGCTTTTCTTAATCTATCCCATTTATCTTTTGCCTCTGGGCTTTTTACCTTTCCTTATTCTATATCCTTTTATTTACCGCTTACATTGTTGCTGGCTCTGTGCCTGGGTGGCTGGCCCCTGCTGCCTTTTCTCACTCCTCTTCACTCTCTTCTTCCTTTTATTTTCTCTGCAGGCCAGCCTCACCTATTTTTCCCTCCTGATTAGCCATTGGCTGCTCAGCTCTTTATTAGACTCATTAGCTGTTTTAGGCAGGCAAAGCACTAGTGCTTCACAAAGTTAAACAAATGGAACATTAAAAAATGCAACATACCTTTTATGCTTGTTAAGGTACAAGACACAAATAAAACATCTAATATACTGGTATAGAAAAATAAATTCTCCATATCATATGTAATACTTCAAATAGTACATATACACAACAAAGAAAGTAAATTGAAGCTGTAGGAGGGAATAAGCACGTTACATATAATGGCAGGCATGACAGAAAATAGTCATTATTTTAAATAGAAACTATAAAATAAAAAAGAATTGTACTTATATTCTACAAAAAAAGCACAGATGGAAGCATAGACTACTATGCCTAAAAGTACTCTCAGTCATAATTGAAAGATAAAGGAAATTTTTTACTGATGAAACGTAGTCAAACTATTTAGATTCACTAATCCAACACTACAGAGGGTACTTTAATGACGAATTAAGTGTTAAGAACGTTAATTATGAACAAGAAGGCAATGGGGGACAGTCATGTAATATCACCAGATTGTGATACAGCCTGAGTACTGGATGGAAGATATATAAGGATCTCTCCATTATTGAGTAAAGGAGTTAGTCCTTTGCTTTTCATCTTACTCCTGGGATCTATGTCATTGACTCAATGTCTTCTTACCACCTCTCCCAAGGGAAATGTTTGACCCAGCAACAGTAAAGTTACCACAATGGAGTAATATGCAGCAGCACTAAAAATATGACATCTTAAAAATTGCAGAAAATTGGATAGAATTAGGAAAAACATATCCTGACAGAGATAACCCAGACCCAGAAAGGCAAACACCGTTTGTATTTATTCATAAGTGGATTTTAGACATTTATCAAAGTATAACCAGGTTACAATCCACAAACCCAGAAAAGATAGATAACAAGAGGACCCTAAGAAAGACATTCATGGATCCTACTGGGGAGGGGAAATAAATAAGTTTTTCTGAGTAAATTGGGAAGATGGAGGATAAGTGGAGGTAGGAAGAGAACATGAGGAAATGGATGGTAGAGTTGGGGGAAGGGCAGAGAAGGAGAACAATGCAAAAAATTACCCTGACAGAGGAAGCAATTTTGGGGTTAGGGATAACCTTGGTGCAAGAAAAATATATAGGGATCTACAAAAAATGTCCCCAGGAAAGACTTCAAGTAATAACAGAGAGGATGCCTAAACTGCCCTTCCCTTATAATCAATTAATGAGCATCCCAAATATTTTCAAATAAATTTTACCTACCAAGTAAATGAAGCAGATGCACAGATCTGCTACACAATCTAAGTGCTTGGCTAAGGCCCAGTCCTGTCAAAGAAAGGGAGGAGAAATTATATGAGCAAAGGGGTCAAGATCATGATGGGGGAAAATCACAGAGTCAGCTGACCTGTGCTACTGGAAGCTCCAAGACTCTGGACTAACAGCTAAAGGACCTATGTGGAACTCAACTAGGCTATCTGAATGTGGATGACAGTTGTGTACCTTCGGCAGTTTGTAGGCCTCTTGACAGTGGGACCAGGATTTATCCCTAGTGTATGAACTGGCTTTGCAGAGGCCATTCCCTATATAAGGATTCCTTGCTCAAGCTCAATACAGGGACAGTGTGCAGGTCCTCCCTCAACTAGAAATCCTAGACTTTTTTAACTACCTATGGGAGGCCTTATTCTCCTAGAGAAGTAGATAGGAATGAGGTAGGGAGAAGGTAAGAGGTAGGCAGGAGGAGGTTAAGAAAGGGGAACTGTGTTTTTATGTAAAAGAACTTTTAAATTAAAAAATAAAATAAAAAAGTCACAAGTTCTATGGATATAGTACAAACTTATTAGCATGAACTGATGATATTCAATGCTATCTTCCAAATTATGTTATGTGCTGCAACTTTGTTTTCTAATTAGAACTTTATTTGCACTTATCTATGTATCAGAATATCTAAATTATTTTAGCATTAAAATATGAACTGGAAAAGATTAAAGTACAGAATAAATAAGAAAAAATGATATCCTAAAATTCACAGGCAAATGGATGGATTTGGAGAATATCCTCCTGAGCGAGGTATCACAATCTCAAAAAGATAAGCAGGGGATGTACTCACTCATTAGTGGTCTCTAAACAAACAAACAAGAAAAAAAGCCAAGCATGCCTAAGCTGCAAACCACAACCAATGAACAGCTTGGGATCAGAAACACCCTGGACTGACCCTTTGGATCCCACTACAACTATAGGAACACCTGACTCACTCTTGAGGGAGGGGGGACAAAACAGGATTTGCCAGGAGTGGTGACTGAACTAAGCATTATTGGGTCAGTGGGACCATGGGACTCTCTGCTGTCTGCCCAGGGAGGGGATGGGGAGTTGTGGAGAATAAAAAATGACCTGATGTGGCGGGAAGGGGAAGGGACCTTGAATAAGGATATATAGGGATGAAAAAGAAAAAATTCAGAGGGAAAGCTGAACACAAAGTAAATATATGTTTAGTAATCTTATTGGCATTATCACCTTTGATAAGTCATACTTATGATTTTTATCTTCTTCATAGTTATTGTTAACTTATCAGCATTTTAAATTCATTTTATTGTTTTTCTTGATAAATACAAAATAAATAAAGAAGGAAAAAGAAAGAAAGAAAATCTTTTCCCATTCTATAGGCTGTCATTTTGTCTTATTGACAGTGTCCTTGGCTTTACAGAAGCTTCTCAGGTTCAGGAGGTCCCACTCATTGATTGTTGTTCTTAGTGTCTGTGCCACTGCTGTTATATTTAGGAACTGTTCCCCTGTGCCAATTTGTTGGAAGGTATTTCCCACCTTCTTTTCTATGGAGTTCACTGTGGTTGGGTTTATGTTGAGGTCTTTGATCCACTTGGATTTGAGTTTTGTGCAGGGTGATAGACTTGGATCTATTTGCATTTTTCTACACACTACCAACCATCTATGTCAACACCATTTGTTAAGAATAATATATTTTTTTTCCATTGAATGTTTTGGACCACTTTGTTGAAGTTCAGGTGTTCATAGGTTTTTGGGTTAATGCCTGGATACTCAATTCAATTCCATTGATCCACAAGTCTTTTTATCATGCCGGTACCAGGCTATTTTTATTACTGCAGCTCTATAATATAACTTGAAGTTGAGGACTGCGATGCCTCCTGAGGTGCTTTAGTTCAGCAAAATTCTTTTTTCAATCCTGGATTTGCTATTAATCTAATTGAAGTTGAGTATTGTTCTTTCAAGTTCTGTAAAATATTGTGTTGAGATTTTGGTGGGCAGTGCATTGAATCTGAAGATTGCTTTTGGTAGAATTGTCATTTTTGCTATGCTGCCCCTACCAATGCAGGAGCATGGGGGATCTTTCCATTTTCTGATAGCCTCTTCAATTTCTTTCTTCAGTGATTTAAAATTTTTGTCAAATAGATCTGTTACTTCTTTGGTTATAGTTACACAAAAGGTATTTAGTGGTATTTGCAGGTATTATAACGGTGATGTTTCCCTTATTTATATTTTGGTGCTTTTATCTTTAGAGTATAAGAGGGCTACTGAGATCTTTGAGTTAATCTTGTATCCTGCTACATTGCTGAAGGTGTTTATCAGTTGTACGAGTTCCCTGGTAGAATTTTGTGGGTCACTTATGTATACAATCATATAATCTGCAAACAGAGATAGTTTCACTTTTTCATTTCCAATTTGTATCCTCTTAATCTTCATTGGTTCTCTTATTGCTTTAGCTAAAACTTTGAGAACTATATTGAAGAGATAAAGGGAGATAGGACATCATTTTCTAGTTCCTTATTTTAGTGAGATTGTTTTGAGTTTTTCTCCATTAAGTTTGATGTTGGCTGTAGTCTTCTTGTACATTGCCTTTATTATATTGAGATATTTTCCCTGTATTCCTGATCTCTCTGGGACTTTTATCCTTAATGAATGTTGGATTTTGTCAAAGGCTTTTTCAGCATCTAAGGATATGATCATGTGTTTCCCCCCCCCTTCGGTTTGTTTACATGATCGATTACATTTACAGTTTTTCATGTTGAACCATCCCTGCATTTCAGGGATGAAGCCTACTTGCTTATGGTGGATGATATTTTTTATATATTGTTGTATACAGTTTGACAAAATTTTGTTGAGAATTAGCATCAATATTCACGAGGGAAATTGGATTGTAATTTTCCTTCTTTTTCAGGTCTTTTAGTGGCTTAGATATTAGGGAAATTATGGTCTCATAAATGGAATTTGGCAATATTCCTTCTGTTTCTACTTTGTGAAATAGTTTGAGGCATAATGGTCATAATTCTTCTTTGAATGTCTTGTTGAATTCTGCACGGAAACCAACAGGACCTGGGCTTTTTTTTCTTGGAAGGTTTTTATGACAGCTTCAATTTCCTTCGGGTTTATAGGTCTGCTTATGTCTTTAACCTGATCTTGATTTAATTTTGGCAAGTGGTACCTGTCAAGAAAGCTGTCCATTTCTTCTAGGTTTTCCATTTGTGTGGAATACAGATTTTCAAAGTGTCAGCTGATAATTCTCTGATTTCCTTGGTGTCTGTTGTTATGTCCCCCTTTTCATTTCTGCTTTTGTTGATTTGGATACTCTCTCTCTCTCTCTCTCTCTCTCTCTCTCTCTGATTTTTGGTTAGTTTGGACAAGGGCTTATCTATCTTTTTGATTTTCTCAAGGAACCAGCTCTTTGATTCATTTATTCTTTGTATTGTTCTTTTTGTTTCAGTTGTATTGATATCAGCTATGTTTGATTACTCCCTGCCATCTACTGATTCTAAGTGAATTTGCTTCTAATTGTTCTAAGACTTTAAGCTGTGCGGTTAGTTCTCTAGTGTGGGATTTCTCTAGGTTTTTCATGTAGCCATCTAGTCCTTTGAATTTTCCTCTTAAGACTACTGTCATTGTGTCCCACAAGTTTTGGTACATTATGGTTTCATTTTCATTAAATTCTAAGAAGACTTTGATTTCTTTCTTAATTTCTTCTTGACCCAGAATTGGTTCAGCTGAGTGATGTTTACCTTCCATGAGTTTTTAGGCTTTCTGTGATTTTTGATTTTGTTGAACTCTAATTTTAGACCCTGGAGTTCTTATATGATACAAGGGATTTTTTCCATTTTTTGTAACTATTCATATTTACTTTATGACCAATTTGTGGTCAATTTTAGAGAAAGTTCCATGTGGTGCTGAGAAATACGTATATTCCTTGGCATTTGGGTGAAAGCTTCTGTAATATCTATGAAATCCATTTGAATCATAACCTCTGTTAGACTCCTTATTTTCTTGTTGTGTCTTTGTCTGGTTTAACTCTCCAGGGGTGAAAGTGGGGTTTTGAAGTCTCCAACTATTAGAGTGTGAGAACTGACGTGGGATTTAAGCTTTAGCAGTGTTTCTTTTACATAGGTAGGTGCCCTTATATTAGGGGCATAAATATTCAGGACTGAAATCTCTCTTGACCAATTTTTCCTGTGATGAATAAGTAATGTCCATCTTGGTCCCTTTTAATTGCTTTTAGCTTAAAGTCTACTTTGTTAGATATTAGGATGGCAACTCAAGCTTATTTCTTAGGGCCCTTTGATTGGAAAATCTTTTCCCAACCCTTTACTCTGAGCCTGTTTCTTGTATGCAGCAGAAAGATGGCTTCAGTTTTTGTATCGATTTTGTTAGTGTGTGTCTTTTATAGATGAGTTGAGTCCATTGATATTAAGGGATATTAGTGACCATGGATTGATGTTTCCTCCTTTGTTTTGGTGGTAGCTTGTATGTATTTCTTTTCCCTGGGCTTTTCTTCTATGGATTATTGAATGTTTGTCGTTTCATGAGTGTATCTGAGATCCTTAGGTTAGAGTTTCCCCTCTAATGCTTTTTGGAGGGCCAGATTGGTAGATAGGTATTGTTTCAGTCTTACATTGTCATGAAATATCTTGTTTACTTCATCTATGGTGATTGATAATTTTGATGGCTGTAGTAGTCTAGGTTGGTAGCCATGCTGTTTTAGTGTCTGTATAACTTCTGACCAAGCTCTAGTTTTCATCATTTCCATTGAATAGTCAGGCTTTATTCTGATGAGTCTGCCTTCATAAGTAAGTTGGCCCTTTTTTTTTCAGCTCTTAAAATTTTTTCTTTGTTCTGTATGTTTTGTCTCTTGATTATTGTGTGGTGAGCAGACTTTTGTTTAGGGTCATATCTGTTTGGTGTTCTGTAAGCTTCTTGTATGTTTATATGCATTTCCTTCTTTAAATTAGGAAAGTTTCTTCTGTGATTTTGTTGAATACATTATTATGCATTTGAGTTGGTATTCTTCTCATTCTATTAATATTATTCTCAGGTTAGGTTATTTCATAGTGTCCCAGATTTCCTGGACATTTTTGGTTATTGTCTTTTGTATTTTAATATTTTCTTTGACTGATGTATCTATTTCTGCTACTGTCTTCCACTCCAGAGATTCTGTCTTCCATTTCTTGGATTTTGTTGGTTATGCTTGTATTTGTATTTCCAGCTCTTTTCTTCAGATTTTCTATTTCTACCTTTGCCTCATTTTGTGCCTTTTTTATTGCTTCTATTTCAGTTTTTAGTTCCTGGAAAGTTTCTTTCATTTTTTGGTTTACCTTTTCCTTTTTTTTTTTTTTCAAGAACTTGTTCATCTCTTCCAATTTTTTGTTTGTATTTTCTTCTATTTCTTTAAGGGAATTTTTTATATCTTCTTTGAAGGTTTCAATACTCTTCATAAAGGTGTTTTTGGTGTTGTTTCCTTCTGTTTCCTATTCATTGCTCTGTTCTGGTCTTGTAGTTTTAGAACCACCAGTTTCTTCTGGTGTTGCTTTGTTGTTCTTTATATTGTTATGCGTATTTTTGCACTGGCGTCTGCCCATGGCTTCAGTAGTTCACAATTAGGCAGCTCCTAGTCATTTGTGGCAAGAGGACTTGTGTGTCTCCTCTCTCCTCTGAGCAAGTGGTCTGCTTGATATCTGACTCTGCTCTGACAGGATCTGATTTTCAAATCCTCAGTCCTTCTCTGCTGATACAGTTGGAGACGGGGCCTGGCCTTGCAAAGTCCTGTCTTTTAGGTGTGTCTGAAGGAGCCCCTCACAGGCAAACCCTACTCCAGTCTGCTAGGGAGAGCTGAGATCAGACTCTAGGGTTGACCCTGGTCCTGGAGAGCAACTCTCTGGAAGAGTGGTCTGGGTGCTGGAATCTGCTCACCTCTGGACAGGGACTGAATTTCAAAGTCCTCAGTCATTCTTTGTTGATGCAATTAGAGGCCTACTTTGTTTTTCAAATGAGTTTTATTGGACCATTATAATATTTGCCAAACTGAAAAACATAAAGAGAAACACACCAGAAAACAAATACAAAACCAAATAAGTTTCAATATAGCAATTAAAAAAATAACTATAAAAATTAATATGGCTATATATAGTTAATGTACAAGAATAATTTTTACATAATCCATTTTTCTTTACTTTTTTGCTTTCTGAATGTTTTGTTTTAATTTTTATTTAGTAGGCTTTTTCTCATTGTATCTGCTTGGATGATGATATGTTGCGTGTATGTTTGAAAATTTGTGTTGGTGTGTGTGTTTGCACACACAGGCTCCATAATACAGTGTATATGTAGAGGTCTTATAGTGAATATGAGTATTGCTATTTGTCTTCCACTTTGGTTAAATCAAGATACCTTATTCATCATTGTGTGTACCAGTCTAAACATCCTGCAAAATTTTATAGTTAGTCCTTCATCTTGTAATGATTTGTGATGTCTTTCTTCATCTTGTAATGATTTGTGATGTCTTTCTGTATGCTGTGAATGTATGTTCTTACAATTTCTTAATAAAAAAGTTGTTTTGGTCTACGGCAAGACATCTTAACAGCAGATGGGAAATCAAAACAGAGTTAAAGATAAAGGAGCGTGGAGTCACAGAAGAAAGCAGCAAGCTGCTACTCAGAATGCAAGATGTACAGGAACATACGTAAAGCCACTGAACATGTGCAATACAATAATTAATGGAAATTTGTTGAATTAAGTTGTAAGAGCTAGCTCCTAATAATCCTGAGCCATAGACAAAACAGTTTGTAATTAATATAAGCCACTGAGTAATATTTTATAAGAAGCTGCAAAAAACAGGAGGGAGAGGTTTTTCTGGACCAAGGGACCTGTACTGAAGAGAAAAATTTCCAGCTACATTGTAATGCTATAGTTACACTGGGATAACAAACATACTAGTAAAAATGCTATCACAACGAATTCATGATGAATTTGTATGATCTCTGTGTATCCCAAATCCTGTTTTTTGTTGTTGTTGTTGTTTTATGGGAGTTTTGTAGAGTAAATAATTTATACAGTGAGCTATATCCACAGAATTTAATAATAAACTTTTATATGAATAATAGTCAACAAAACATCTATAAAATATCTTTCAACATAAAAAGAAATATATTAAATTTCAAAATAATCTCTGGCTTAATTTCCATAGAACTCCTTACGAAATCTAAAAATCTTATAATTTACATGTAATCACAAAATGATCCAGTAAAAAAACAAATTTACAAAAGAACACAATTTGAAGTTTTTTTATGTACTAGTGCCAAAATAAATAAAAAATCTGCAATTCAAACATTACCGAACAAATAACTAGATATAGGTGGATGAAACACAGCAGAAAGCTCACACATAGTCCTTCATATTCATAAACACAATGGGCCACAGCAGTCTTTTAAACAAGTATTAATGGGAAATTATACTGCTATGGAATTATGCTCTTGAACACTGGAAAAAATTGTCCCCCCTACTAGTTTAATAAAATGCTGATTGTTCAGGAGGCAGATGAGAAATATAGGTGTGGCTACTAGAGTAAGAAGACTATAGGAAGAGGAATAACATAGCAGAGATTCCACCAGACACAGACCAAAAAGACTGTTTAAAAAATAAAGCTTCTCTGAGGAAAGGTATCAAGCCACATGACTAAGCAAAATAAGAAAAATGGGTTGAGTTAAGATGAAAGATGTAGCTAGCAATATGTCTGAGTGATAGGCCAAGCAACATGTAATTAGTATAATACTTTGTGTAATTATTTCAGACTAAGCTGCTGCAGGGATGTAAGCAGGTCCCAACCATGGGGCTAGGACAGAAAGTGTAGGCCAAACTATATTGTATATTAATTCAATTTAGATGTTATGCTACACCTCGTATTTTAAATATTCTTTGAAAGTCTGTGTGGTAAAAATAGTACCAAGAGATAATTTTATATTTGACAGTGGATATTTTAAGAGATGCACCCTAGCACTATGAATTAAATGTGATATTCTCTGTTGTGAAATATTATTTTACATTGCCAAAGATGCTTTGCATTTGTTTATGTTGTTAAATATTATTTTAACTTTGTGAATCTGTGTTATTTTTACGCAGCATTTGTTTAATTATGTAAAGATATGTTGAATCTCTTTTTTTTTTACATGCCTAAGGTACCTGATTGTTCTAATAAAGAGCTAAAAACCCAACAGCAAGGCAAAAATAAAGATTAGGTGGGGCTAGCAGCCAGAGAGAATAAGCAAGAGAAGAAATTTAGGTTAAAAAAAGTAAGAATGAGGGGAGAAAATAGCCTGGGGCAAGAAACCTAGCAGATGCCAGACAGACAGACATAAAGACGCAGTGAAAGTAAAATATACAGAAGAAAAAAAAAGGTAATAAATCTAAGGCAAAAGTAGATAACAAGAAACATGTTGATTTAAGTTAAAAGAGAAAGCCATAAACTTACCTCAGGAAGGCTGAGAGGAATAAGACTATGTGTTATATTTTTGAATTTGACTGGTGGCCCAAAAGCAAAAGCCTGATATAATAACCCACACATGCTCTTGTATTGGAGGATTGTTTGCCAGATTATAGGATTGTAGGAAATGATTATATCCTGAGAACTCTGACCTAATCAATGGATTAATCCTTTAAATTGAGACCATCATTGGGAGATAATGAAGCCTCACAAATAAAAATATGTCTCTGATTGACTACTTTTAAATTATCTGTCCTGTTTCTAGCTGTTTTTTTCTTTCTTTGCTTCTTTGACATTATAAATTGAACAACATAACTCTCTACTTTCCTTCAGCCATGGTATTCTACTTAATGGCCCAGAGTCAATGGATCCAACAATATGCTACAATTTCTGAAATTTTGAGCCAAAATTGATACTCACTGTTTTAAAGTTGATCCTCTTCATGATTTAGTCACAGGAATGGAAAAGAAGTATTATACCCACTGAGAGGTCTTTAGGACAATGTAGTGCCTACTTATAGGGAATCATTGCCCTCTATATCTTTCTGTTTTAAAATGTAAAGGTAATCAATTTTACTATACATTTACCACATATTACAACATCTAAAACAATGAGTGCAAATAATATTTTCTTTGTACCTATTGACTATTACAGATGTTATAATGATGGATGAATATACACAGTGTATAACATAGTGTAATGTCCTGTACTGTACAGAAAGTTTTTTTAGTTTCATGAGTTCACTTTTATTTCCCCTCTCCAGGGAGATCCACGGATGTCTCTCTTAGGGTTCTCCTTGTTACCTAGCTTCTCTGAGGTTGTGGATTGTAGCTTGGTTATACTTTGATATATGTCTGAAATCTACTTATAGATAAATACAAACTGTTTCATTCTGGGTCTGTTTTATCTTACTCAGGAAAATTCTTTCAAATTCCATCCAATGTTCTGCAAATTTCGAGATGTCATTTTTTTTAGTGCTGCATAATATTTCATTGTAAAAATGCACTGTTGGTGGGTCAAAACCGTTCCCTTGGGGGAGGGCATGAGAAGACATGGAGTCAATGACACAAACCCTGGGATTCAGTTGAAAAACGAAGGACTAACTCATTTACTCCATAATGGTAACAGCCTTATATACCCTCTACCCAGTACTCAGGGTGTGTCACAATCTGGTAATATTGCATGGCTGCCCCTCATTGGCTGGCCACAATCGGGAGATTTGACAGCATCTGTTGCTAGAAAGATTCCCAACAATAAGGAACTTTGGGAAGTGCCTGTTGCTAGGCAGGTTCCAAGTGATCAGTAATGTTGGACAGCAGGTGTTGCTAGGCCCTCAGACAGATTCTAGGTTCGCTCATAAGGAAGTGTGTTACATACATGCCTTGGCAACTGGTTTGAGGCAATTTTCTTGACCATATGGGAGTTTCCTACTACAATGTACCTCATGTTTTATCCATACATTCTTTGAGGAATATCTAGGTTGTTTCCACATCCTGGCTATTAAGAAAGTGTTCCTCTAAACATAATGAGTAAATGTTCTTGTGGTAAAAATGTGCATCATTTGGGCATATGCCCAAGAGTGGTATTGACTTAGATTCTCTTTTTTTTTTTTTTTTTTTTTTTTTTTGAGAAACAGTCATACTGATTTCCAAAGTGGCTGTACAAGATTTTATTCCCACCAGCAATGGAGGATTACTCCCCTTGTGCCTCATCCCCTCCAGCATAGGATGGTGAGATAACTTTTTTAAAAAATATAATGAAATACACTTTGAAAGTATGAAAGATAATTAGGACATTTGGGGAAAAAGGGATCAGTGAGGGCAGGAGGGAAACAAGAGAAAAGAATAGGGTAATGAATATATATTTATATATATGAAAATATAAAACTGGCAAATTAATGATTATTAATGTTTATTTCAAAAACTTCTGAAGGTCATCATTTTCCAATGCTTAAGAATCTTTTGTTGAAATCAAAGTCATCTTAGGTATATAGAGAAATCTACTCAATAATTTGCTCTGAATTATTAGCAAAAGACTTGAAAGATATTGGATGGATTCATTTATTATAACTAAAATAGAAAAATCCTTATTTTTTAAAAATAAATATAATGTCTATAACCAGAGTCAACATTATCAAAAAAACTTTTTGTCAACAAACCTATTAATAATGCCTGGGACTATGTATGAGGTATGAAACCTTAAAGAAGTACAATTGATGCATATATAGTGAAATCCAAATATAGAAATTACATCATAAAACATTTTTTAAAGTCAAAACATTTTATGTAAGCTGTTCAGGGACCAAAAAGCAAATCTGGGAACAATTCCAAGAATTGGAGTATACATGTATTTTCTTTTTTCAGCTGATTATGCCTTCAAATATCTCTTTAGTCTCATTTCTTCAAACATTCTAGGAGTTTTTTTTTTTCTTCAGTTCCCCTGTTTTGGTTATTGTTGAACTATATACCTACTTTTGGTTCAACTTGTGACAGCTGGCTGCCTCTCAACCTATCCACACCAACTGCTGTCATTTCTATTCTTTTGCCTTGGCTATTTCTCTGATTTATCTTCATCACCAACACAGTCTACTGAATATAAGTAAAAAATAACCCCTCAAGAAGTACATTTTCATTGATCTAATACTGCAACACTAAAGAGATATGTAGTTGACCATCTCCTGGCAGACTTATGAAGTATCTGACCAAGCTACTTAGATATAGGTCAAAGGGATGTTTGTACCAGTTGCCTCTTTAGTACAGTTTATAGTGGTAAACCTGAGAAGCCAAAAATACCTCTTTGGCCCAGGTGACAGGTAAGCTAGAATTCAAAGAATTTGTGATAGCAAAAAGTCTGATACAACATGTTTCAAACAGAATTGGGTCAGGAACTAGGCCAATCAAAATGATCATTATGTGGCTTTTTAAAATCATCTGTCACACTTTAAGATGGCTGGGTGTTGACACAAGGGTTCTCCAGCTGCCTATTTGGCTGACGGTACTTTATGCAAGTCATCTAGGCAGCAAAGTGTCCAACAATTATTAGTTATGCAGTGAAATTGCCATATTCCCTAACATCTTTGCTGTTACACAGTAAAATGTATGACATAACAATTTTACTTACAATAAGATCTAACCTTAACATTAACAGAGATCTCAACAGTGCATAACACCTTCCCAGTGTCTAATTAAGATATGGTTCTTCCTACCTGCCTCATTTGGATCATAAATAGATTTCTGAAACTGGACCAATAGGCCATTCATATTGCATGCAGATTTGAATGATTTTTAGATGCATGTATTTGGTGTAAGAATAAAAGACAATATTTATATTTTAAATTCTACAATAAATAGAAAGTTGTAACAAATTTGTTAATTGAATTTTTAGATTAGGTTTCATATATACCAGGCTAAATCAAATCAGCTATGAAGCTCAGAAAACTTTTGAAATTCTGAATTTCATTTTATATTAGGGGTAACATTAATGCATTTTAAACTAGTCTGTTATTTGGTACCAAAATATAAAATATTTATTTTAATTAATTCATTGTGATATTGTGATATATTTCTATTTCTCTCCCTCTCTCTCTTTTTGCCTTTCTCTCTTTCCTCCTTATATGTTTGTATGTCTATATGTGTGTTTCAACTAGATCTCCTTTGACTGTGTCAAATATTAACATAGTAGTCTTAGTTATGTTTCTATTACTGTGATAAAACATGAAAATGAAGGTAAATTTTAAAATAAAGTTTTTAATAGAAATTATGGTTTTACAGGGTTGATGGGGTAGCATGGCAACAACTCTCAGACTGGGGTACCTGAGAAATCACATCTTGTTCAGCTATTGGAAGGTAGAATCAGACTGGAAAAGGAGTGAATATTTTTTAAACCTCATAACTGGCTCTCAGTGACACACCTTATCCATTAAGACCATACTTTCTAATCCTTCTCAAACATTTCCACCAACTGGGAACCAAGTAGTCAAACATAGGAGTCTTTTAGGTTATTCATTTTCAAACCACAATAGTCACTCCACTTTTAATATGATAAATTCTGATAATATTTTTTATTTATTTCCTTAGGTATTAATAAAACCATAAAATATTTAACATGAATTTTGAAGAAATAATTGCAATATGCTTTTATACATCTGGTCAATCTGTCAAGACTAGGTTCACTAAATCACTTAAATTTAATGACATTATTGTTCTATTATAACTGATACATACCATTTCATTTTTAACTTTATGTTCACATTTAATTTTTCTTCCTTAGGTTTTCTGTTTTTGGTTTTGCAATATTATTTTTCTATTTTCTAATATTATAACAAATAACTAAAAATCACAATTTATTGGCTTAAAATAACTCGTTCCACTGAGACACTTTTATGAAATTAGATAATTGTTTGTTATGGTGTTCCAGATGTTTCTATGAGATAATAATTTGTGATTAAATATAAGCTATGTTTCATGTAATACAGTTTAGATATACTGCTATAAAGGTATATAGAATATCTGTATAGTTTCTCATATGTGTATACCATGTCATTTAAATTGATGTATACATTTCTATACATAAACAATTATTTATTGGATTAATATTTTTCTGGAACAGAATGTCATTTATCTATCATTTCAGGAATTGAATACAGAACTTTATGCATACTAAGCCCACACTGAGTTAAATGTGCTGACTTTCATCTTTTAATTAGAAGGTACAAACATAATTCTTTTGTTAATTATGGTTAAAAGCATGTTATTTCATCTTTTTATAAATAAGTGTTTATATATATTATTTGCTATTTTTTTAAACTATCTATGAATGTGGTAAAATTTTCAGATTCATCTGGTAGTTATATATTTTTAGGTAACAATACCTGGATTGTTTGCCAGACTTTTACTTTGTTAGATTTTTAGTTAATTGCTTGACAGTTAAATTTTTATGTGTGTGGTGTATGTATGCAGAATTTGACTTCTTTTTCCGTTTAACGATTGCATACAAGTGGATCTAGGACATTATAAAAATAGTTTCTCTTTTACCATCTGTTGCAAGCAAAGGCAGCTTTGGGAAATTTTGTTTCTTTATGTGGAACCAATGTGTTTGCTTAAAAAGTCAATCATCAATTGATGAGATCTGTTCTGATCATTCTGAAATAGAAAAAAAAAAGAATTTATGCAGCTTATCTGTGCCCCTTAACATTAGAGATGTGTACTGTAGCTAATCTGACATCTGGTAGCTAAGAAAATGTTTTAATCACCTTCTTCCTGAACTTCATTTTGAACTATCCTACTTTAGCAGTGTTTCAGATTTTTGTGGTTATATTCCCCTACATTTCCTTTTTATTTCTTAGTGAATTTGAGCTAAAGTTGAATATTTGTGATAATAGCATGTTTAAATAAACATTCTAATTCTAGCATGTCATCTTCTCCAAAATTCATCAGTATTTAGATATATTTTAGAATATATCCTTCTGTAGTATCCTCTATCTTGCCTTTCCAGTTAACCCTGCTGTTTTCCCCATTTTCTTCTTATTTTTAACTAAATAGCTGACAATTTTATTTTCACATTTCACAATATAAATGAAGACGGCATGATCTTATCCCACTTCTACCATCCAAAACTACTTTGTCAGAAAGGGGACCCCTTCCTTGTCATGCAGCTAGAGAAAACTCAGGCTCAGACCGTCATCTCCTGGTGAAACAAAACAACAAATACAAACTGATAAAGAGCCTTTCTGCTCTTATCTGTCTGGCTGAGTCATGCCAGGGCGAATGGGCACCATCATAGGGCGAGCAGGAGGTCTCATCATTGGGGGCCTCCACATCATGGGCATGTGGCCACCCATGGGTGGCCTCATTCCAGGAGCAGGTCCCACAGGTATCATCCCAGGAGGTGGCGGGCCCATCATTGGCATCATAGAAGGGCCTCCCATGTGGGGTGCAGGCATCATGCCAGGGCAAGGAGGACCAGGAAGACTGGGGGGAGGTGGGATCATGGACCCTGCAGGAGGACGAGCAGAGAATGGAGCTGGATGTGTCTTTCCTTGTTGAAATGCAGCTGTTGTTTTGTCAATCAGGCTCTGGGCCTGCTCCTCCATCCATTTTTGGTAGTAGTCTTTCACATTCTCTTTGTGCTCTGACCACTACAGTGTGTCTTCCTCACAGATGGAGAATCATGGATAAGATACGTATTACAGTAGTCACAATAAAACTTGGGCATGCTGCTCCACAGACCGTTGCCCCCCCCCCATTTTCTTCATTATATCCATTATCCTCCACCTTCAGAACTCTGATTGAGAGCTGCAATTTTATTTGCTCACTAATATGTGTACTTTTTAGGGTGCTCAGAATCAATATCAGGGTTCCATATATGCTCGTAAGTACTTTTCTGTTGTTTTAATGTTATTGGCACATGATTTTATAAAGAGTGGCACCATAGAGAGGTGTGGCTCTCTTGGAGTGGGTAAAGCATTGTTAGAGGACATGTGTCATGGGGGTGGGGTGGCAGTTGTGGTTTCTCATACTCAGGAAAACACTCAGTGTCTGAGTCAAATTCCTGTTGCCTGCAAGCTTTAGAAAGCTCAGCTACTCCTTCAGCACCAAGTTGGCCTGCATCATGCTTTCCACTAAGAGATAATTTGCTGAACCTCTGGAACTGCAAGCAACCCCGTAAATTAAATGTTTTTTTCTTTTTTTCTTTTTTTAATTTATATATAAAATAAAGTCCTTTTATCATGTATCCCCTTACTCTCCCTCCCATCTCCCTTCCAATCTCTCCATGTCTGCCTTCAGACCTCCTCCTACCCACTCCCCTATCTTCTCCCCAAATAGGGCAAGAAGTGCCAAGTTGGGTCAGCTCAGCATCTACACAAGACAGGCCCTATTTCCTCATCCTAATGCCAAAACTGGGTTAGGTGTTCCTCTGCAGGGAATGGGCTCCAAAGCCAGTCCATGCATAGAAACACAGTCTGATGCCTCCCCTTGAGGCTCCACATAATGCCCATGGCAGTGGACATTTGCCTATCATTGGAGAGCCTCGCTCTTTTTTTTTTTTTAAAGGTTCTTTAATGGCTGTTCTTACTTCAGTGAGCTCCCCCAGAGCTCCAGGCAGCCATCATTGTGAAAATTTTTCTTATAAGCCCTATCCCCTTTCTCACATAGACTCTTTCCTCTGACCAAGCTGGAGCAGGACCTCAACCTAGTGCTCATCCATAGATCTCTGCTTCTACCTCTATTTATCGTTGGATATAAGTTCTGGGATGGCAGTTGGGGTAGGTATATATTTGATTATAGGGGAAGTCCTATTGAGGCAAAACCTTCACTATTGGTTGGAGACCTAGCCAGGGATATCCTGTGAGTTCTTAGACGTTACCCTAGCACCTGTTTTTTCTAACCCCACATTGGCTTCCTCTATTAAGATCTCCATTTCTTTTTTTTTTCTCCCTACTCTCACTCAGTCATCTCCATCTCTCATGATTTATTCCCACACTTTCTTTATTGTGGCTCTTTATTCTTCCAATTAGCTAGGAAGAGCTATAATTTCTCTTCCTAGGGAAATCTCTGGATGTCTCTCTTAAGTTCATTTTGATCCCAAACTTTTCAGGGGTTGTGGTTTGTAGCTTGGGTGTTCTTTGCTTTTTGTCTAAAGTCCACTAATGAGTGAGTACATCCTCTGCTTATCTTTCTGGGATTGTGATACCTCACTCAGGAGAATATTCTCCAAATCCATCCATTTGCCTTCAAATTTCAGGATGTCACTTTTTTCTTTAATGCTGAGTAGTACTCCATTGTGTAGATGTACCACAGTTTGTTAATCTGTTCTATAGTTGAGGGACATATAGGTTGCTTCCAGGTTCTTGCTATTACAAACAATTCTACTATGAACAGCGCTGAACTAATGTCTGTGGTGTGCGAATGTGCATCCTTTGGATATATGTCCAAAAGTGCCATTTCTGGGTCCTTGGGGGAGATTGATTCCCAGTTTTCTAAGGAACCTCCATACTGTATTCCAGAGAGGCTGTACCAGTTTACACTCCCACCAGCAATGGATCCTCTCTAGCATAGGCTGTCATCTGTGTTTTTAATCTTAGCCATTCTGACAGGTGTAAGGTGGTATCTCAAAGTGTTTAGATTTGCATTTCTCTGATGACTAAAAATGCTCAGCATTTTTTCAAGTGCCTTTAAGTCACTTTTAATTTTTCTGCCGAGAATTCTGTTTTTAGTTCTGAACTGCATGTTTAATTGGTTATTTAGGGTTTAGGGCTCTAGTTTCTTGAGTTATCTATATATTTTAGAAATCAGTCCTCTGTCAGTTGTAGTGTGGGTGAAGATCTTTTATCATTGTTTAGGCTGTTATTTTCTCTTATTGACAGTGTCCTTGGCCTTACAGAAGTTTTTTTTAGTTTCAGGAGGTCTCACTTATTAATTGCTCTTCTTAGTGTCTGTGATATTGGTCTTATATATAGGCAGTGGTCATCTGTGCTAACGTGTTGCAGGTATTTCCCAATTCCTTTTCTATCAAGTTCAGTGTAGCAGGATTTATATTGAGGTCACTGATCCACTTGCATATGATTTTTGTGCAGGATGAAAGGTTTGTATCTATTTGCATTTTTCCACACACTACCATCCAGCTTTGCCAACACCATTTGTTGAAGATACTGTCTTTTTTTTTCATTAGACATTTTTGGCCTCTTTGTCAAAAAATAGTTGTACCTAGGTGTGAGGATAGATGTCAGGATCTTTGATTCAACTCCATTGGTCTACAAGTCTGTTTTAATTCCAGTACCAGGCTGTTTTTATAAGTATAGCTCTTTGATATTGCTTGAAGTCAGGGATGGTAATGCCCCCTGAAGTTCCTTTATTGAGCAAGATTGTTTTGACTATTCTGAGTTTTCTGTTATTCCATATGAAGCTGAGTATTGTTCTTTCAAGTTCTGCAAAAAATTCTGTTGAGATTTTGATGGGTATTGCAGTGAATCTGTAGATTTGTTTTGGTAAAATTGCCATTTTTATTATGTTAAACCTATGTATACAGTTGCATGGGAGGTCTTTCTATTTTCTGATATCTTCTTTAATTTCTTTCTTCAGTGACTTAAATTTTTTTTTCAAAGATGCCTGGTATGTCTTTGGTTAGAGTTACATCAAGATATTTAATGCTATTTGTAGCTCTTATAAAGAGTGATGTTTTCCTTATGTCTTTTTCAGCCCTCTTATCTTTAGTTTATATGAAGGATTTGGGGGGGTTAATATTGTACCATGCTACATTGCTGAAGGTGTTTATGAACTATAAGAGTTCTCTTGTTGAATTTTGGGGGTCACATATATAAACAATCATATTATCTGCAAATAGAGATAGTTTCACCTTTTTCTGATTTGTATTCCCTTAATCTCCTTTTGTTCTATTATTGCTTTAGCTAGAACCTCAAGAACTATACTGAATAGATAAGGAGAGAGAAGACAGCCATGACTTGTTGCTGATTTTAGTGGGATTGCTTTGAATTTTTGTACATTTATTTTGATGTTGGCTGTCAGTTTGTTGTATATCACCTTTATTATATTTAGGTATTTTCACTGTATTCCTGATCTCTCCAGAACTTTTGTCATGAAGGAGTGTTAGATTTTGTCAAAGGCTTTTTCTGCATCTAATGAGATGATCATATTTTCTGTTTTCTTTCAATTTGTTTATATGATGGATGACATTCACTGTTTTTCTCATGCTAAACTATCCCTGCATCTCTGGGATAAAGGCTACTTGACCATGGTGGGTAATTTTTTGATGTTATTGGATTTGGTTGTCCAAAATTTTATAGGGAATTTTTGCATTGGTGTTCATGATAGAGATTGGTCTGTAATTCTCTCTCTCTCTCTCTCTCTCTCTCTCTCTCTCTCTCTCTCTCTCTCTCTCTTTTCGGTTGTGCCTTTGAGTGGCTTGGATATGAGGGTGATTGTGGCCCCATAAAAAGAATTTGGCAATATTTCTTCAGTTTCTAATATATGGAACAGTTTGAGGAGTATTGGTATTACTACTTCTTTGAACGTCTGGTAGAATTCTGTACTGAAACCATCTTGTTCTGGGCTTTCTTTTACATGGGAGACTTTTAATAACACCCTCAATTTCCTTAGGGGTTATCGGTCTGCTTAGGTCTTTAATATGATCTTGACTTAATTTTGACATGTGGTACATGTTCAGAAAGCTGTCCATTTCTTATAAGTTTTCTACTTTTGAGGAATATAAATTTTCAAAGTATGAACTGATAATTTTCTGAATTTCCTGGGTGTCTGTTGTTATGTTCCACTATTCATTTCTTCTTTTGTTAATTTGGATCCCCTCTCTCTCTCTCTCTCTCTCTCTCTCTCTCTCTCTCTCTTCCCTCCCCCTCTGCCTTTTGGTTAATTTGGATAAGGGCTTATCTATCTTGTTGACTTTTTTAAAGAACAAACTCTTTGATTCATTGATTCCTTTTGTATTATTCTCTTTGTTTCTGTTGTACAGATTTCAGCTCTAAGTTTGACTATTTACTGCCCCATCTACTCCTTCTAGGTGAGTTTGCTTCTAATTGTTCTATGGCTTTCAGCTGAGCTGTTAGGTCTCTAGTGTGGGATTTCTCTAGGGTTTTCATATAGCCATCTAGTGCTATGAATTTTCCTCTTAAGACTGCTTTCATTGTGTCCCATAAATTTAGGTATGTTGTGGATTCACTTTCAATCAATTCTAGGAAGTCTTTGATTTCTTTCCTTGATCCAGAGGTGGTTCAGTTGAGTGATGTTCAACTTCCATGAGTTGGTAGGCTATCTGTGATTTTTGTTGTTGAACTCTAATATTGAATCATGGTGATATGATATAGTATAAGGAGTTATTCCCATTTTTGTATCTGTTGATATTTGCTTTATGATTGAATATGTGGTCAATTACAAAGAAAGTTCCATAGGGTGCTGAGAAATATGTATATTCCTTTGTGTTTGAGTGCAAGGTTTGGTAAATATATATTAAGTCCATTTGGATAATAACTTAATTGCCATGGACATCGTGTCCTTTCACAGCCATAAAATCCTAACTAAGATATCTACCAAGATTCCTCCCCTATTCTCTTGAATAATTTATTATTTCTCTATACTATTTCCAGTCACTAAATTTTTTATTATATAACTCAGCAAATTTTTTAATAATATTAAAACACTAAGTAATATTTAATGAACCCCATTCAACTCGTATTTTGTTGTTTTTTTATTCAAATTTTCTCATAAGATATTCCATTTTGCTGATGATTATATATAGGCAAGCATTTCTTTATATAAGAAGCTAAAACCAAAATCATACTTTTTAATAGAGTACTATCTTGAGAGATTAGCTTATCAGTTTAAAGTACTTACTGCTTATCCAGGTTTGATTTCTAACACCCATATATCTGACTAACAGCTGCTGTCATTTCAGTTCAGAGGACATTATTCTCATTTCTTCCCTCTGCAGACATCAGGCATATGCACACTGCAAATACATACATGTAGGCAAAAACTCATAAAGATAAGATAAATATAAAAAAAATCTTGCTTTTGTTGTTCTACAAAAGCACATATAATAAGCATTGCTATGTTCCCTCCTGTTTTGAATGAACACACCATTTGATATATAATGCATAAGTGCATGTAATGTGTATGTTTATATGTATTTTATTTTCCACCAAAAAAGTTGAAGAAATGTCGATTTTGTAGCTAATATTTCTAGAAAATGTACCTTTATTTTCAGGACAATATAATAATAAAAAAATGGAACTGAGTTTTTGAGCAAGAGTCTCATAAATAATAGTAAGACACTCAGCTGTATCACTCATATATCCCTGAATTAGTGCCTATTTTTCCCTGGATTTGCCAGGAGAGGAGACTGAACTAAGCATTATTGGATCAGTGGGACCATGGGACTGTCTGCTGCATGCCCAGAGAGGGGATAGGGGGTTGTGGAGAAAGAAAGGGTGACCTGATGTGGTGGGAGGGGGAAGGGACCTTGAATGGGGATATACAGGAATAGGAAAAAAAATCCAGAGGGAAAGCTGAACACAAAGTAATTTTATGTGTAGGAAATTATTTGCATTATCACCCTTGATAAGTCATGCTTATGATTTTTATTTTCTTTATAGTTATTGTTAACTTATCAGTATTTTAAATTTATTTACTGTTTTTCTTGATAAATACATAATTTAAAAAAGAAAATCAAAATAAGTTTTTATAAAACAATTTTAATTATTCTCAAAGGTCATTGTGTGTACTTGATTTTTTTCAGCCATATTTCTATTATGTAAGATGGACATGGGATTCTGCAAAGCTTAAGTTTTCTATGACAAAAATTGAAGGCAATCATTAACTAGAAAGATTTACATATCCCTTTATATTCTACAATTTACTCCATTGATTAGGTGAATTTCCTGTTAAATGATTTTGTGAATACATAGCATATAGGGAAAAATCAGCATTCCTTTTGGTAGGGTTTGTTATTATGTAGTAGAAAGCACTGCACACAGGTACAGATTATTTGGTTTCAGCTATCAGAAAAAAATGTTTTCAAAAATAAAATATATTTCAAAGTCATTAAATTCAAATATCATGGCTTTGTTAATTTTGAGAAGCATTTTCTCTTTGTACTTAGTATAACCAATACTCTAGATGAATTCTTTTAATTTATAGTTTACTATGACAGTGGTTTATCTAGAGAAATAGGTACTAGAACAAATAACACTGAAGATCTTTAATTCAGTACTATATGAGTCAGCAAGGAAATTTGTTGTAACTTAATTAATGTACAATTTGATGACAATAAATTGTAGTTTAAGACAGTAAACTTTTATAAAATATTCAGAAAATATATTCAGATAACTTTATCATTCTTAAGTAAAAGAAGTATATTTAAACGTGAAAAAATAAAATAAAAAACTTAATCTAATTATATTAAAATTATCTTACTATAAATTTATTAAATTTTATGTTCAACTCTGAATTTTATATTCTCAAATGGATTGTATTATGTATGGAGAAAAAGAAAATATTCTAAAACATATTTATTATTTTATCAATTATTACTTGTATTAGTGAAAAATTTATTAACTATAATTTTGCATCTGTTGGTAGATGTGTGCTCATGTGAGTTTATGCATTTTTCTATATTGATACAAATTTGAAGTAAATTTGTTTCACTGTATGTGTATTTCTAATTTTGTTTGTGACATTGTGCTTATGCAATACATTTAAAAATATAAAATATAATTAAGAAAAACAGATTAATACTCAACTATAATAGTCAAACTTATACTCATGTTAGGTATGTTCACAAGGTCATACACAGATATATTTAGAATTCAAAACCTGTACCCCATCAAGTCAGGTTCACTTGTTAATAATTTTCATTAAGCCAATTAATAAATCAAAATTAATAGAACAGAACAGATAAAGGAAATTTATTTCATATAGTTATGTCAGAAATGGTAACAAAGTGATCAAGAATCTCTGCCCAAGTCTGTTTCAAGTGGTTCTGGCATGAAACTAAGATTAAATATAATGAAAGAGATATTTATAACTAAGTGTTCCAGCAATGTGTTGTCACTCCTCACCACTGCTCAACTCCAAGACTTTCCTGAAAGTTCTGCCTATCTTGTAAGTTTATCTGACAAGTTATGCATCATTATCTAGGAGACAAATTCCTCCTCTGGAGGCCAACAGTGCACTTGCCATTTCCGCTATTAGTAGAAGATTCCTTAAGAAAAAGTAATTTCTTCTACTCTTTCACTTGTAAAGCCTAATAACCAAGGATATCACTTTTTCTTACTGATTGTGTAGATGTATCACAGTTTGTTAACCCATTCATCAGTTGAGGGGCATCTAGGTTGTTTCCAGGTTCTTGCTATTAAAAATAATGCTGCTATTAACATGGTTGAGCAAATTCCATTGGAGTGCGAATGTGCATCTTTAGTGTATATGCCAAGTAGAGATATTGCTGGATCCTTGGGGAGATTGATTCCCAGTTTTCTGAGAAACCACCAGACTGTGTTCTAGAGTGGCTGAAAGAGCTTATACTCTCACCCACAATGGAGGAGTGTTCCTCTAGCTCTGCAACCTCTCCAGCATAGGCTATCCTCTGTGTCTTTTATCTAAGCCAATCTGACAGGTGCAAGGTGGTATCTTAAAGATGTTTTGATTTGCATTTCTCTGATGGCTAAAGATGTTGAGCACTTTTTCATGACTTTCAGCCATTTTTATTTCTTCTGCTGAGAATTCCCTTTTTAGTCCTGAACCCCATTTTTTGATTGGGTTATTCAAGGTTTTGGACTCTTGTTTCTTGAGTTCTCTATATATTTTAGAGATCAGTCCTCTACCCCTTGTAAGGTTGGTAAAAATCTTTCTCATTGTCTAGGCTGCCATTTTGTCTTATTGACTGTGTCCATGCCTTTACAGAAGCTTCTCAGTTTCAAGAAGTCCCACTTTTTCATTGTTGTTCTTAGTGTCAGTGCTGCTACTGGGGTTATATTCAGGAAGTAATCACCTGAGCCATTGTGTTGGAGGGTATTTCCTACTTTCTTTTCTATTAAACTCAGTGTGGCTGGATTTATGTTGAGGTCTTTGATCCACTTGATTTGAGTTTTATGCAGGGTGATAGGTTTGGATCTATTTTCATTTCTCTACACACTACCATCCAGCTATGCCAACACCATTTGTTAAAGATAGTATCTTTTTTTCCCATTGAATATTTTGGGGTTCTTTGTCAAAGATCAGGTGTTCATAGTTTTTTGGGTTAATGTCTGGGTCTTCA
Organism: Sigmodon hispidus; assembly: GCA_004025045.1. Taxonomy (NCBI): domain Eukaryota; kingdom Metazoa; phylum Chordata; class Mammalia; order Rodentia; family Cricetidae; genus Sigmodon; species Sigmodon hispidus. Next base: position 59,763 of record PVIH01005101.1, read on the forward strand.
ATCCAATTCCATTGATCCACAAGTCTGTTTTTATGCCAGTACCAGGCTGTTTTTATTACTGTAGCTCTATAGTGTAATTTGAAGTTGGGGATGGTGATGCCTCTTGAGGTTCTTTTGTTTAACAAAATTCTTTTGGCAATCCTGGATTTCCTGTTATTCCAAATGAAGTTGAGTGTTGTTCTTTCAAGGTCTGTAAAAAAAAAATTGTGTTGGGATTTTAATGGGTAGTACATTGAATCTGTAGATTACTATTGGTAGAATTGCTCTCTTTACTATATTAATCCAACCTATCCAAGATCATGGAAGATCTTTCCATTTTCTGTTATCCTCTTCAATTTCTTTCTTCAGTGGTTTAAAGTTTTTTGTCAAATAGATCTGTTACTTGTTTGGTTATAGTTACTCCAAGGTATTTAATGCCATTTGCAGTTATTATAAATGGTGATATTTCCCTTAGTTCTTTCTCAGCCCTTTTATCTTTAGTGTATAGGAAGCCTACTGATTTCTTTGAGTTAATCTTGTATCCTGCTACATTACTGAAGGAGTTTATCAGCTGTAGAAGTTCCCTGGTAGAATTTTGTGAATCACTTATCTACACAATCGGTCAGAACAGCTAAGATCAAAAAAAAAAAAAAAAACTGATAACAATTGGTGGAGTGGTGGAGGAGAAGAAGAAACTCTCATCTTCTGCTGATGGGCAAGTAAAGTGTTGCAGTCATTTTGTAAATTTTTTATCTAGAAATCTAAAAGGAATATTGCTAAATTTTTTATTTTATTAGATGGGTTCAGCATATTGTATTTATATACTTGTGTATGCACATGTGTTCACATAACTACATACATATATATAAACATACATACATATATACATATAAAACAAAATAAAAGAGGATATCATCTTGGAAGTACATGAGATTGGTTTAAAGGAGTTTATCTGTGATTGGCTTTAGGGAGAAAAGTGATTAGTGGAACTAATGCAATTTTATTTTAATTAAATACATATTAAAATAATTAAAAATAACCTTTTCTGCGGTATAATTATGTATTTAGGAATATATGTTCACATCTTTTTAAACAATTAATTAAAACAAAACCATTAATTTGAAAATGAGTAAAGATCAATTTTACAGGAAAAGAAGAAAGAAGGAAATAATGTAATCACAATCCCAAAAGATAAAAAATACATTTTTGACCAAGTTAAAAGATATGAGAAAAATACAAGTAAGCTGATATTAGGAATACCTGTGTGGCTCCTGTCTTGATTATATTTACTATTCATAACCATTACATTAACGAAAATAATATAATTTTCAAGAATACTAAAGTTCATTCTGAAGGGTAAATGATAAGAATATATTACTATTTTACTATATTTTAAAAATATGAGTAGTGAATCATGTTGACATATTTTAAGACAAATCAATAATTTGTTTCAAATTTCAACCTTTGCAATGGCTGTGTGTACCATAGCAAGAAAGTATTTGCTAAATAACTTACTAGCCTACAAGTTAAGAAGTTTAGATAGATAGATGATAGATAGATAGATAGATAGATAGATAGATAGATAGATAGATAGTTTGAGGAGTGTAGTCAGATTATTTTAAAAGTAGACTGAAAATTTTAAATACTCTTATGTTAATAAAGAAGCTGAACAGAAAGTACAGAGGCATACAATGTTTTCCTACTTGCCCACAGGTATAACATCCAGAATTGTTGCACTTCTAACTAGACTGGAAGATTTGCTATTATTGATGAACATTGTATTGGAACATGGTAACTAGAATCCACATTTTATATCATATCAGACTTTGGATATTTTGAATTGTTTGAGTTTGAACAAATATCTGATGACAGGTATTTAATGTTACAATGTAGACTACATTGATTATCTGAAATTTTCCTTGTTTTGTTTTCTATTTATTAGTATTATTTTCTTTTTTTCTTTTCATTTTTTTTATTATTATGAATAAAGAAGTCACAGTTTCTATCCTTGTATATCCTTATTCAAGGTCCCTTACTCCTCCCACCACATCAGGTCATTCTCTCTTCTCCACATCTCCCCTCCCCACCATGGGTAAGCAGTCCCAAGGTCCCACGGTCCCAATATTGCTTAGTTCAGCCTCCACTCAAGCATATTTAATTGCATAATAAAAACACCTATTTTAACGTTTTCTAAAATTATGTTAACATGTAGCTTCATTATGATTACCTAGTATTCAAAATGATATACATAAAAATTGAAAAGGCCTCCCTGTAGAATGGATTTTCTAGTCCAGACTACCCCACATTTCAGACTTGCCCACTGCTGCTTCTCTGGACTAGCAATCACAAAGTCCCAAAGAAACACACGTATGCTTATATTAATTTCATGCTGTTGGGCCTATGGCTTATGCATATTGCTAGCTAACTCTTTCATCTTATTTCAACCCATTTCAATTAATGTGTCCTGCCACGTGAACCGTGGCTCCCCTGCGTTACCTTACATGTTGATTCTTGGGCAGCTTGATCATATCTCTCTTGACTCTACCCTCCTTCCCTTATCTATGTTTCAGTTTCCCTGCCTACTTCTAAGATGCCTGACATAAACCAAAACTGTCCCTTTATTTCACAGCATACAAAAATACATTCTCACATCACATCTCTCTGTTTCACCGTACACAATCCTAAGTGTCATCACTTACACTACAACACAATACCATCTATCACCCCTGCCCTGCTCATGCCTCTTTTGGACTCCACAGACCATCATTACATGGCCTGTCTTGCCCACTCATTGCTGGGTTCAGCCCTCAAATCAGGCAGATACTCTTTGCTCAATTATAGGAAAAGCATATCAGAATGCTAGGTTATTTGTCCTTGAACATTCTCCATTCTCTGTTCCTCTAGATCCAATTCTCAGAATGGGTGCTTTGCAACAGAACATTAGCTGTTCATGCCTCCTGTGACTCCCACAGCTCACCACATCTGGCCTTTTCTTCTCTCAGCCACTAATATCAGCAAGTTATTCCATAAACACACCAGCCAAGTAGACTAAAATATTAGGCCACACACAACCAGCATATTCTCTGTTAATACAAAGAGGAAGAAAAAAACAAGAAACAAATCTCCTAAAGATAAAATAAACAAATTTCTTAATGAAACCCAGGAAAGCCTGGCAGGCAGTACACTATCTTTAATCCCAGCAATTGTGAGGCAGAGGCAGGCAGATCCATGTGACGTAAAGGCCAGCCTGCTATATAGAGTGAGTTCCACAACAGCCAGGGATACAAAGAGAAAATATCTCTTTAAAAATCCAAAATAAAAAAAAAAATCAGAATAAAACAAACGATCTGAGGAAATGAGTAATTTTATTAAGAATATGCAAGGAAAAACATAAATAAATATGTTAAAGAAGCAAAAAGGACCACTGAAGCAAAAGGCAAACCAACCTCAAAGGGAATTTTAGAAATGTAAAAATTAATAATGTAAATAAACTACAGAGACAAGTTTCACAAGCACAATAAAAAAGATGAAAGAAAGAAATTGTGGAACTGAAGGTATAGTAGAAAACATGGTTACATTAGTCAAGTAAAATATTAAATCTAAAATAACTCCTGACACAAAACATCCAGTAAATCTGGAACACTATGAAAAGACCAAACCTAAGAATAATAATAAGAAAAGAAGTAGAAGAATTCCAGCTCAAAGGTCTAGAAAACATTTCCAACAAAATCACAGTAGATTTTTTTTCTTATCATGAAGAAGGAAATTCTTATAAAGAAATAAAACAAAGGCAGAGCACCAAATATACTGAACCTAAGAAAGGCCCCTTGCCTCATAATAGTTAAAGTACTAAACATACAGAACAAAAAATATTAAAACCTGCAAGGGAACAAATAATATTAAAAACAAACAATAACAAATAACATTAATTTTTGCAAAAGAAATAGTACAATTATCATATAAAGGTAGACCTAGATTTTATTTTTTATGTTTCATGTATTTTAGAGAAAAGACAAGTTTTATTACTGTAGGATTTTTTAAGCTATTCTGAATGTTTTACTTTTTTATATAAAGTTTGTTATTGATTTTCAAAAACAATAAAAAAACACACCTAAATTCTCAGTGCTGACCCTAAAAGCCATAAGGTATTGGATAGATGTGCTATAGACACTATGACACTACAGATTCTAGCTAGTCCATTTCATTGTACCCAGCAAAATTTTCAATCACTTTAGATGGAGGAAAAAAGATATTTCATGATAAGGTCAAATTTAAACAGTATCTACAAATCCAGTACTACAAAATATCTTAACAACTCTATCCCCAAACACAGTGCCAAACATTTTTGTAAAAGAAACAATACTATAGCATAAGTCACATATTGACTCTCATACACTGAGACTTCTGAGACTTCATTACTCTATTCTCATCAATAGAAAAGTGATCTAGACAGTAACTCAACAGAGAAATTATGATACTAACAAACATTATTAAAAAATGAAACTAACAAATAATTATAGAACATTTTATCAAAACATATAAACATGCATTCTTCTCAACATCATGCAAATCATTCCACCAAACTGATCACATAATAAAATATCTTAGTGGATACCATAAAAATAAATATTTTTCTTCATATTATCAGACCACCAAAAATTGGATATTAACAACAAAAACAACAGAAATATTACTAACTCATAGAAACTGGGAAATTCTCCAGTGAATGAAAAATTGATGAAGATAGAAATTTTTAAAAAATGAAGGACTTTCTGTAATTCAGTGAAAGTAAAAACACAATATGTGACAACATATGAGATGCTATAAAACTACATTAAAAGAAAAGTTAATAGTACCATGTGCCTCAATTAAAAGAGAAAAGGAGATGTTTTATACGAGGACTTAACAGCATACCCAAAAATTCTGAAAAAAAGTAATTACAGTAAGGGGAATACATGAAAAGAAATAAAACCTAAAATTAATAAAATAGAAACAAAGAGAAGAATTTAAAAAAATTAAAAAAGCAATTGAGCTTTTTATTCTAAAATCAACAAGATATACAAACTATATCCAAACAAACCAAAATGCAGAGAGAAAATATTTAAAGTAATGAAATTAAAATGAAAAACAGACAAAATAGATACCAAAGAAATTTAGAGAATGATATGCATACACTAAATACTTGTTCTCAAAAAATTGGAAAATCTAAAACATAAAGGTATAATTTTCTTAATAGGTACTACTTACCAAAGTTAACTCAAGATTCAATAAACAATTTAAATAAACCCATAACCCCTAGTGAAATAGAAACGTCCATTAAAATTCTCAAAACAAATAAATGGCCAGGACCAGATACATATTTGGTGCTAAATTTTACTAGACTTTCAAAGAATAGTTAACACTAAGATACCTCAAATTATTTCATATTATAGAGAAAAGTAACATTTTCCAATTCATTTTATGAGTCTACAGTTACCCATATCCACAAAGCAGATAAACCAATTCAAGTGACAAATTTTTACAGTGTACAAGAGAATTATTCCACAGCTTTATCCATCATTAAAATATAAATCAAGATTACTATGAGATTTCATCTTGTACCTTTCAAGAAAATTAATACAGGTGAAAGCCCATGTTGGTGAGAATGTTGAACAAGCATAACATTATTCCATTGCTAATGGGAATAGAAAATTATACAGCCACTATTGAAGCCAGTATGGCAATTCCTTAGAAAATTGGTAACTGATCAAAAAAACAACTCAGCTATACAACTCTTGAACATATATCCAAAAGACATTTTATTCTACTACAAAGATACTTGCTCAACTATGCTTATTGCAATTTTATTTATAATAACCAGAAACTAGAAACAACCTAGGTACCCCTCAACTGAAAAAAAGGATGTAGAAAATGTAGTACATTTACACAAAGAATATTACTCAGATGTTAAGAAAGAACACCATGAAATATGCAGGCAAATTGATACAACTAGAAAAAAGAATCCTGAGTGTGGTAGTCCAGACTAAGAAAGACAAATATGGTATGTATTCACTTGCAAGTGAATATTATCTATTAATAAAATGATAATCCAGCTACAATCCACAGATCCAGAGAGGTTAAGGGGCACTTGGATCTCTCTGGGAAAGAAAAATTTAATAGTTCTCTCAAGTGAATAGACGGACTGCTAGATATGGGAGTAGGAATGATGAAACAGGTTGTGAAAAGGATGAATGGGAAGAGTACCAGAAGAGAAAGCTACTCTTGTAGGGCATTTGGGAGGTGGTATGGTAACCTAGCTCAGTGGAAAATTCCTTGAATCTATGAAGTTAAACCTTATAGGGATACCCAGTAATGGATAAGGTGGCTTAATTAGCCATTATTGTTTCTAGCCAATATTTCCAGTGGTAGGCTGTGATTGCATTTAGTGGAGTTGTTTACTGAGCAATTCCTATGTAGAAATCCAACCAACCCAGACTGATGTTATAACAGACAGTAATTCTCCTAAAACAAACAGTGGAGCCCTATTACCAAGAATATAGTCTGCTCAGCTCAATCAAAGTAGAGAGATCAAGCTGGTTCCTCCATGGAACCTTAACCTTTATTTTCTAGTCTCTTTGATACAAAAAGGTATTCTTCCGGCTACTAAAATTTCTTGGCCACAACCCAGTCACAAAATCTTTGACATACTCTTTGTCCTGACTGCAAGATATTCTGAGGCAATGGTAGTGCAGAACATGTAAGAGCAGCCAATCGATGTCTGAATTAACTTGAGGGCCACACTACAAGAGGGATCCTATGCCCTGTACTGCCTGGATGTCCAGGAAACAAAGACTAAATAGCCCAGCAACCTAAAATCAGTGTCTTGTTCAGTTTTCATCAGAGAGGGTTCTTTGAAAACAGATGTGACTGGGTACACAGACCCATAGCCAGACATTATAAGGAAGAGTGTCTAAATTAGTGATCTCCATAAGACCCTTCCAAACACTCTGCAGAAGAGGTAGAGGGAAGAGTCTAGAAGTCAGATAGGCTGGAGGACACTAGGAGGACATGGCCCACTGAATTAACTATGCTGGACTCACATGGGCTCACAGAAACTGAAACATACAGCATGGGGCTTCATGGATCTATGTCAAGTCTTCTTTACGCAACTTATGGCCCTTAACTTGGTGATTTTCTGGGACCCATAACAGTGTGAGCCACTGCATCTGTGACTATTTTGCCTTCTCTTGGAAGTCTTTTCCTCTTCTTGGGTTTATTTGTACATCTGAGAGTTTATAGTGATTTGAGAAAGAGTGGCCCTCAAACTGTGTGGCATTATTAGGAGTTGTGACATTGTTGATGTAGGTTTGGTCATATTGAAGGACATTTATCACTGTGGGGACAAAGTATAAGGATTCTTTTCTCTAGCCTCACTATGTCAGACTGTCAACTTCTTGCTGCCTTCTGGGCAAGATGAAGCTATCCCTACATTTTCCTGCATGTCACTATGCTCCCTGACATAATAATAATGAACTGAATCTCTGAAACTGTAAGCTACCACTTCACTTAAAACCTTTCTTTAAAAAAGTTGCCAGTGATGCCTCTTCACAGTAATAGAAACCCTTAGACAGAAGTTGGCACCAGGGACTGGGGTATTTTTGTAAAAAGCCTAACCACGTTTTTCTTTGGAGTAATATGGACTTTGGTACTTGGGTCAGAAAAGCAGTGGGATACTTTAAGCACTGATTAATTGGATATACTTGCAAGAACATGAAAGATAATGTTTCTCATAATGATTTGAAATGCTAGGAGCTGCCTCAAGAGGTTTCAGGGAAGTATTTTAGTATGTTGGCTAAAAATCATTCTTGTGATATTTTGGTAGAGTACCTGCCTTTTCCAAGAGTATGCCTGATGCAAAAGTGAAGAGTTTTGGATTAATTCCATTGCCAAAAGAAACCTCAAATCAAACTAGCATATACTTTGTTCTCTGGATTTTACTACTAACTCTAATGGAGATTTATAATGAAAAGAAGCAACCTGTGTAGAGTAAATTACAAGTTGTAAATTTTGAGGGGAAAAAAGAGCATAGGAAGTGGAATGGAGCTAAATTCTAATTTAAAAGAGATATGTGGATTGAGAAATGTAATATAGGGAGTTGTGACTTCAAGGCAAAGTCCCTCCAAACTAAATTTCCATATTTTAAAAAGAAAATAAAGAAAAAAATTAAGAATCAGGTGTGGTTGGGAACATCTTTAATGCCAACAGTGGGATGGTAGAGGCTGGCAGATCTCTGAGTTCATGTCCAGCCTGGTCTACAGAATAAGTTTCAGGAGAGCAAAGCTTAGACTGTAAAGGATAAAAAGCCAGTGGAAATATAATTGAATGAAGAAGTTTTGTTCCAGATCCAGTAAGCAGCAGAACCTGCCACATCATTCTGGATTTATACTTAAGGGTAGAATAAAAGAAGTTATAGAATAATTCTGCTAAGGCTAGGCATGTGTCAGGAGTTTCTCTGTATGGAGGTCTGGTAAAATTGTCATTTTGTGAAGCTCTGAAGTTGAAGAATATTTTCAATAACCCAGTATGTTAGATATTCATGGTCCTTGGTTGTGTACTGAGGAAAGCTTTTACCAAGGAGTATAACCAGCCTATGATAAAGAAGCATGTTACAACAAAGCTAAACAGAGTTGGGGACCTGAAGAGCTCTTTGGTATCAGACATGAAGATGCAAAGCTTGTTGTTGGCCCAGCTGGTTGGTAGTCTTGTTTTGTTTCAGTATTTCCTCTCTATGCTCCATTTCATGCATTTTGGAATGGTAATGTATATTCTGTGCCATCATATGTGGAAAGTATATGATCTGTGTTTTTTTTTAATTTTACGTATACAGGGATTAGAGTTATGATATTGCATCAGTATGAAAGAACACTTTGGACTTTGAAACATGTTTGGGTCTGTTATAGATTATAGGAACTTTTGAAATTGGAATGAATGCCTTTTTGCATTATGATGTATCTGAAATACTTTGTGATTCAAGGAGTTTAATGAGTTGTTTGAAAGAAAATCCCCCCCTTTAAGAGAATGGCACTATTAGGAGGTATGATCTTCTGCAAAGTGATGGAGAAATCTTTTTTAAAATCTTTGCTATTGATGTGATTTTTTAAAAAATAAAACTCCGAGGCCTCTAGCACATTTACTATTAATAATTTATCAATTTCATCATTACCTTATTCTTGAAGAGCTGGCAGAACCATATGGGATTGAATGTGTGTTATATAGAATAGATAATTCCTATCCCTGATTATTTCTTGTAACAGAATAAATAATGAAGTTATTTCAGACTCATCATTAATAAAAAGAAAGTATAGTCTTGTTGGAGTAGGTTTTGTCTTGGAGGAAGTGTGTCACTGTATGGGAGGGTGATGTGGGAATGTCTTTCTATCTGCTGTGAATATCATTCTTTAAATAAAGTAACTGTTTTGGCCCATGACACACACCATAGCAGTAGGCAGGAAATTGGGGCATAGGGAGAAGAAGGAGGGCAGAGCCACAGAAAGTGTGATCCAGTAGCCTATGATTTCAGATGTAATGAAATAGGTAAGCCATAGGCCACGTGGCAGGACAGATTAATGGAAATGGATTAAATTGAGATGAAAGAGCTAGCTATGCCTGAGACATAGGCCAAGCAGAATAAAATTATTGTAAGTATTTGTGTGATTCTTTGGGATTTTGGGATTGCTGGTCCAGATGAACAGCAGCAGGCAGGTCTAAACTGTGGAGCTAGGCTGGCCAGAAATCACTTGTTACAAGTGGGCTATGAGGTCTCTTTCAAGATATGGTCAATACCACATGTGTCTGAAACCCACCAGGCTCCCTGTCCTGATGATAATAGACTGACCCTCTGAAATTAACATACCATCTCTATGAAATTAAATTAAATTAAATCTTTTCTTTGTAAGCATTCCCATGATCATGGTGTTTCATGACAGCAATAGAAACCTTAAGACAGTGCTCTTACTTTGCTATGTTTTATTTTGTTTTGCTGTGTTTGGTTATGTCTTTGTAGCCTGTCTTGTTCTGAATGGTGACAGAGGGGAATATGTTTGGGATAGGGGAGTTTGGAGGCACTGGAATATTAAAGAGAAATTTGGTAAGGATATATTGTGAGAGAAAACAAATTCATACTAAATTTTTAAAATTGAATGTCCCTAATTAACAAAAATGTTTCATAAAATAACTGATATCCATATCAGAGATATGCTCTCAATGAAGAGGGCTACAAGAGCCAGAGGTTTAGGAAGACAGGAGCAAATCAGCGCAATTCCATTGGGACAGGGCCACTACATTTAAAAATTCACAACAGCTATAGTTGCCTACCCAAGGCCTGTAGAAGATAAAGACAGTCAGTATGCCAGTATGGAGGATTTAAGTGCTCACAAGTCTCCACCCTATCTGGGGAACCATGAGTGTTTGATAATTATTGAAGCAGGGTCAGTCTTCTTTAGAGATATAGTCCCTGATAGATTGTTCATGTTCCAGTGGATTGTTCTATACCCATTATTATATATACACAATACAACTATACACATTGGGTAACTACAGAATAGCAAATGTGATTTGACACTGAGGGTGAAAATTACATTACTACAGAGGTAAATATCACACCTAGTAATGTAGTGATAGAATTAAATATGGTATGTGGAAATGGTAATCTTTCTGTACAACTATTTTAGAAAGGTCACATATTACACAAACTGAAAAATATTTTTATGTTGTTTTGATTTTTAGTTCCTTCTCAAATCTGTCAGAGCTACACATAATCTCCCTATGTATTGTAGTGACCTCAAACCTCCAAACTTCCAACCTCAGACTTTCTATTCTGGGATAATTGACTTGTATCAACGCACTCATATGTAAATGATATTGTGTCTCTCAGATACTTCTGAGTTTTTCACTGTTAGAAATATTTAATTTGTAATAGTATATTTATTAAACTCTATTTAACCACCTATGTGCCACAAATGTTTGGCATTTTGTTTTGTCTTTCATCATTTTGAGAAAAAATTTTATCTTCCCTTAAAATCTCCAAATATCACATGAAACACATTATGTGGCTGATTTCTTAGGCAGCTAGAGAAATGTACAATGGAGTGGGTTATTCAAATAACAAAAAATATTACTTCTTTTAATACTTTTCTTAGTGATTTTTATTTCATTGTTTCCTGCATGCCTTAATATGTTGCTCCTCTGGATATGTATGCAATAATTTTCTCCTGCAATTACAAAACATTGTATTAAAGTCCACACTAATAATATCAATAAAATTTTAATTTACCTTTTGTAGGTCATGACTCAAAAATGCACCGAATTTTTAGGTATTTTATATTACTTCATTTGAGGGGAATTGTTGTAATTAGCTTCTGGCCTGGACTTTCTGGTCTAGACCAGAGCTTTGATTGGCAGTCTGGCAGTCCTACAGAAACACTTGCAGCCACACAAATACACATAGACACTTAAGGTAATTTACCACTGATTGACCTAAGGCCCAGGCATATAACTTTCTCATCCTGTTCAGCCATGCAGCTTGGTACCTTTTCTTAGCAGCATTTCCTCTGTGTCTCCTGTCAGCTCCAGAAAATCTATGGAATCTGTGTTGTTCTGAGATGTTCCCAGAGTTTTTTTAGGCTGGTAGCCCACCCACACTTCCTGTCTGCTGTTGGCCAAGCAACTTCTTATTAAACCCATAAGCGGGACAAATATTTACCAGCATAATCCTAATACAGGGAATAGGTTTCAGTCTATAACAGTGTCTTTGTATACTTTTTGAGTATACAAATAATAGTGATAGGATTTTGTGCATATTTGTTTTGGTTCACATTTAATAATCTGGCCGCAGATTTCTATGGATGCATTTGGGAACATGGCAAAAGGCAGCAACAGATAACAGGAGATGTTGAACACTATTTCTATGTAAAGAACAGCTTTATTGTCAACTGGGTATGGTTATGATTAAAAGAAAAGTTATAATAACAGAAAATATAAAAGCAAAGATGGAAGAAGGAGAGAGAAAGAAGAACAAAGAAAGAGGGAGAAAAAGAGGGGAATAAGAGTGCTCCCAAGAGAAGACAAAGGGAGACAGAGAGACTCATAAGCAATTCTGCTGCGTTAAGTGGGATTTGACATCAGAGTTCAGAGGAGAGTGTGGCTTTAGTGACTAACAAATAGTTTAGAAAAAAAGGCACTCAGGTTATTCTAATGCAAATCATGACTCTTATGTCCAAACTATGTGGTAGCTTCAGCAATAAGTGTCCACACTCAGCTACTTAGAGGTAACTAGTACCTATAAATAACACTATATTGTTTGGGGAGTCACCATTTAACCATTTATTTAAAAGAAAGTTTTTTTTTAATTTATATCTAATATCCACTTAAAAGTAAGCATATAACATGTTTATCTTTCTGGGTCTGAGTTACCTCACTCAGAATAATATTTTTTCAGTTTTACCCACTTGCTGGCAAATTTCATGCTCATTGTTTCTAAAGAGCTGAGTAATACTCCACTGTGGAAATCTATCATATTTTCTTTAGTCAATCTTCAGTTGAGGGGCAACTAGGGTGGTTCTATAAACATAGGTGAGTAAATGTCCTGGTAGTATAATTGGGCATCATTTGAATATAAGCTCAAGAGTAATATGGCTGGGTCTTGATGTACATTAATGTAGTATTAGGTTTCTGGCCTGTCCAGTCTATGGTCCTGACCCACAGACCTTTATTCCTACATTCCTGCAGTCCTGTTGTCCCACAGAAACATACAGATGCTTATATTAACTTTATGTTGATTAATATAACAACATAATTGTTATATTATGTTATGACCTAGGCATATGACTTTCTCTTTACTCTTACTCTTAAACTAACCCATTATTCTTATCTTTTTCAGCCATGTTGCTCAGTACCTTTTCTCATCAGAATTTCAACTTCTTTTCCTCTGCATTTCGTGGCATTTCTGGAGTCTCTCTGGCATCTCTACACTTTTCTTTCTGCTGCCAGAGTTTTCTTAGTCTGGTCGCCCTGCCCACATTTCCTTTTTGCCAACAGACAATTAGTGTTTTTATTAAACTAGTAGGCATGACAATTATTTATAATGTAACAACAAAATCCCATTACATTTCCCCTTTTACTTTTAAAAAAAACCCAAATCTAATATTTTCCCCTATTATCTATCACAACTTAAAACTAACATTGTAAACAAAAACAAATATACATAATTCATATTTTGGAAATGTGGGTGTAGTTCTCTAGGCTACTTCTTGCTAGATGGTGGTGCTGGCAATCACATGAGGATCCAAAGAAAATTTTAGGATTATGGAAAATCTTTAGTGGAGTAGTCTGTAAGACTGAGTCATCTCAGCCAGTCTGCATGAAGTTGTTTTGCATGAAGAGCTCAGAAGAAACTGCAACAGAGGTACTCTGACATGTTGGATGATCTGGGCCATCTATTATTTTAGGAGAATTTTTAGGGGGTTTTCCTTGATCAAACTTCATTTTCTTTAACCAGTAATAAATCCACAGCCTCTTATTTTCTGAGAAAGTAAAAAGAAAACCTTCTCTCCAAAGTAGCATATGTTTTAATTTTAGGTCAACTCATTTATAAAATATGTAGGTTGAATTAACCCAACAATATTTATAATCAAATGTCTTATAACAGCTTTTCCTACTTTATTTTCTGTCAAAAAAGTTAAAAATAAGAAAATAACATACAGTATTCAGACTCTCATTGTAATTTCCATTTTTATGCAGCTTATTTTTTACTCTATATCTTTTTAAAGAACGTTATCTCTTTACTTTTCCTTTTTACTCTCAAGCCTACCAAAAATTTTAAACACACTCTAAACCACTTAGAGTTTTTTAAAAAATCTGTCTTTACTGTATATCTCTTATTTCTTATAATTTTTCTGTCTTTGGCTACACTTTTGCTTGGTTAGGGTGGATGACTCTACCCAGCTCAATTTCATTCTTTTTCTGACCACACCTTAAATATGCCAAAATATGAATAAGGATTAAAGGCCTGGCTAGGGTAGCTAGCTGGCTTGCTCCAACCAGTTCCTAGTCTAGCTTCATAAAATTTAGCTTTTTAGATTAGATACTGGTAGATCCCATACTTACCACTCTGGGAAATTGTAGGGCCATATAATCACCAAGTCAAACACTGCTGTTTGCTGCTCATGAGCTTCATTTAGGTATTTGGCAACAGGATCTCTTAAAAGACTCACAAGTGCTTTGCCTCTAGAATCAAGAAGGCTCTCTAAAAATTCAAGCTTTGGATTGACTCCAGCAAACAAAGCTGACCCAAGAAAATGCTGCTGCTACTAAGAATCAGCCTTTGACTCTGTTTCCTTTTTGTCTTTATAAACAGAAACCTTAAATCCACCACATGCAACTCATTGCTTACATTGAAGCTTAAAGAACCAACCTTGTTGCAGCTTAAATTGCATGCAGCAAACACACCATTATGTAATTTAATCTCATACACTACTCAGTCTCTTTATCATCAGAGCCCACTTAAAAGATAACAGCTTGGTAGCTTCTTTTGGCTCCATTTCTGTGCCCTAGACTGTTTTTAAGCTTTCTATGGTATATTTTACCCACATTGGTGTACCATTTGTAGTATCAGGCTTCTGGAGCATCTGGCCAATGGTCCTGACCCACATACCCATAGTCCCACAGTCCCACAGTCCCACAGTCCCATAGTAACACACAGATGCTTATATTAATTATATGCTGATCAACCTAGGGCCCACACATATAACTTGCTATCTCTTTACTCTTAAACTATCCCATTGTTCCTATCTTGTTCAGCCATATGGCCCTATACCTTTTTTAGAGCAGCATAGTTGTCCTCTGCATCTGCTGGCTTCTCCTGTTGTCTAAGTATCATCTCTCTTGCATCAATGCTTGTTCTTCCTATTGCCATAGTTTTCTTAGTCTAGTAGCCTAGCCTACACTTTCTTTCTGTCATCAGCCAATAAGTGTTTTTATTAAACTATTTACAATATAACAACATAATCCCACTACTGATTAATGATTTCCAAAGCTACCATACAAGTTTGCTCTTCCACCAATAATGGAGGAGTGCTTTCCTTGCTCTACATCTTTGCCAGTATGAGCTGTCACTTATATTTTATCATCTTAGGCCATTCTGACAAATAAAAGATGGAATTTCAGAGTTGGTTTAATTTACATTTCTCTGATGGCTAAAGATGTCCAAATATTTTTAAGTGTTCCTACGTCATTTTAATTTTGAATTCTGTTGAGAATTTTGTTTAGATCTATAGTCCATTTTAAAGTGGAATTATTTGATTTGTTGATGACTAGTTTCCTGAGTTCTTTACATATTTTAAAAGTCAATCATTTGTCAAATGTGGGTTGATAAATATTTTTCCATCATGTAAACTGTTTCTTTGTCTTATTAACAGTGTTGTTTGGCTTGCAAAAGCTATTCAGTTACATCATATCCCATTTATTACTTGTTGATTTTAGTGTTTGAAATATTAGTGCTTTATTCCAGAAGATACCTCCTGTGCCAATGCATTCAAGCCTACTTTCCACTTCCTCTTTTACGGGGTTAAATGTATCTGGGTTTTAGACTCACTAGGTAACAGCAAGGATGCAAGTGGGGAATGTTCAGATATACCTGGAAAGTAGAAACAGAAGGAATTTCATGGATGGAATTGAGGTGAACATAGTAATGGAAAAATGAGGGACCTGACTGAGGAGGATTCAGGGGGAAAGGACTGTAAGAGATAACTATAAACTGAAATCGGAAGTCTGTGTAAGCCTTTCTACATGTATGTCACCCAATTCTATAGTTATATACCTTCCTATAATGTCTGGATTCAAAATATGGAAGGAAAATATCTTTTAACTCTAAATCTTCAAGATCAGCTATACAATAATGTTATTCCTGCTATAATATATGGCAAAAATTCAAAAGATCATATGAGGTACACACAGAATTACAATTTTTATTGATGGCATGGACTTGCTTAAGTTGGAAAAATAGCTGAAGTTTGTGAGGATTAGTGTATCATCCTCTGTAAAATAATGCTTAATGGGTTCCATATTTGATGCAGGTTGAGGCAGCATTAAAGATTCTTTGGAAATGCTTTTTCCTAAAATATTAACAAGAACAAAATTCACTAGAATGGTTAAATAATCAACTCTAGAATTTGTGACAGTTTACTCCATCCAATGCATACTAACAGAAATATACCATTTTAAGCAAACTATAACTCATAGGCAAATTTCATTTTTAATTTTTATTTAAAAAATTCTGTTATCCACCACTGCTCTCCCTCCCTTCCACATTCTCCCAGTCCTCCCCCAACCTTCTCCCACTTTCATTCCCCATCTTTTTCCCAGAGAGTACAAGGTCTCCCAAGGTGAGTCAGTTGAGTCAGGCATATCCAGTTGAGGTAGGTCTGAGTCCCTCCCCACAGTATCAAGGCTGAGTAAGCCTGCAGGAATTGGGCTCCAAGAATCTAGTTCATGCACCAGGAATAAACTCTGGTACCACTGCAAGATGTTCCACAAACTGTCCATGATGTTGGATTGTTGTCTACATTTAGAGCCTTTAGATGGAAAGAAACTATTTCCATTTCAGTTGTCATTTTTGAGTCAATGAGCTCATAATAATTCAAATTAGTCAACTCTGTGGTTCTCCTCCTCATGAAACTTTGCTCATATAATCTCTCCCCCCTCTCTTCAGCAGGACTAGGTGCTCAACCTGGTGATTAGCTATGGATCACTACATCTGCCTCCATCAGTTGCTGGAGGAAGGTTCTAAAATAGAAATTATGGTGGTAATTTACTTGATTATATGGGAAGGCCCTATTAGGCATCATATACATTAATGCTTGGAGCCATACAGAAATTTAAAAAAACAAAAAAAAAACCTTGATTTAGTTTAAATGTAGCTTATTTTTATATATTCTAAGCATTGGAGCCTAAGTACACTGTAAATAACTCTACTGACAGGTGACCTTAAAATGGTTTTAGGATTTTTCAGAGAGACTTATAATTAAGCTTAACTTACTATATACATAATAAATTCTAAATGTGGCAATAGGCATTTTTCAAATCATTAAAAGCAAAAGACAAACAATGCAGCTTTCTTTTTGCAGTTGTCATTGAAGCAGAACATTAAAACAATGTCTACTTCTTAAGAATAATTAATCAGCTTAAGTATATTATCTGAACTCTAAAATTTAAAATACATTCTATTCAAAGTGTTTTATGTATTATAGAATCTTAAATGTGACTTGAAGATACAATAAACTACAGGATTTCAAGAGAATATTTTTAACATTTAGAGGAATAAGGCAGATAAAATCATAATTGAATCCAATTGAAAGAAAATTAAATTGATCTGAGTGGAGAAACAATTCTATACTCTGAAAAGAATGCTTTATTCAAGACATAATACAAAATTAAATAATTTCAATTCAAATACACTCAAATATGCAGTATTTCTCAATCAGATTTCAACAAACATTGATAACTGTTTTCTCTTGATAGTTATTAAAAATAATTAAAGAGTAATGAAAAATGTGCATTAGATTTCTACACTTTCAAAGTATTAAAAAGTTAATGCCTTCCTCTTTTAAACTCTCTATCATGGTATTTTAAACTTAATTCATTAAAAATACAGCTATCATATAAGATTCATGTGTTTGAGAAAAAACATTCCTTAAGAAAGACAATACACATAACGTTATATAAAATAATTTCTCTTCTGCCTGGGTAAAGTGATATATGAATATAATTTCAGTATGGTAAGGGCTGAAGCAGAAGGATAAAAAAGCACAGGACTGAATAGGATATATAGTTTGTAGCCACTCTGGGCTACACAGGGGTGAAATGACTTACAAAATAAACAGAAGTTTGTTTATTTATTTTTATACATAAAATGTGTAACTTTACAATACTTTGCTTAAGAAAAAGAAAAGAAAGACACTGAAATGGAAAAATAAATGAATATGCAGATAAAGAAAGTATCTCATACATTTGAAGATTGATTTTTTCAGCCATTTTTAGCTTGAAAATTTGCTCCTCTGGTGAAGACAGCCATAACTGGAAACTTTGTCTTTTGAGATTGTCCTATGTAGTAGAATTATGTTATGTAGCTACTGTTTCTTGTCATTGTAAATATTTGATCACCTATAGGTTTAATAAAAGCTGATTGGCTAAAGGCAGACAGTTAGTGTGGGTGGGGCTACCAGGTTAAGAAAACTCCGGAGCATCTCAGAGCAGACACAGATGCAACAGAGCTGCCAGGCAGATGCCACAGGGATGTGATGGAGACACCATCTCCATCACATCCATGAGACGGCAGCAGATGCAGAGGAAAGAAGCTGAAATGCTGCTCTAAGAAAAGGTACAAAGCCACAGAGCTGTACAAGATGGCTTGAATTCAGATGACAGAGTTAGCAAATTATAAGCCTAGGCACTAGGTCAATCAGTATAAAAATAAAAAATAATATAAATATCTGTGTGTCTCTATGGGACTGCTGGACTTCTGGTCAAACCTGTGATCCAGGCTCAGAAAGTCTAGGCCAGGAACCAATTACAACAGTCCTATTTAAGCAAATATTCCCACAAACTTGCTGTGCTATGCCTTGACTGAGAAAATGTTAATATTGTTCATGCTGATAGTTTTTCACTAAAAATAATATGATTTCCTGTATTGATTTATTTCTTCTCAGAAGTTACTCATGCAAAGTGCTATATGTTCTCATTTTTCTAGCTGTGTACTATTGATTGACTTTAAATTTTTATTAAGTATTTTTATCTTTAAGATATAGCACATTTTTTCTCTCTTTTATGTCCAAGTTGTTTGGTAATCTATTCTTTATGCTGTGAGATATATATATATATATATATGTATTATGTGTATATATATGTATATGTATATATATTATGTGTGTATATATATTCTATAGCAGAGTGACTTCAGAAATGATAGAAAGTCTATGTTTTGATTGTGTGATGGTAAAACTGGTTACACATTTAAAATTATTAATTCTGGTGATAATCTTGAAAATGACCTTTTCTAGTTTTTGAGATTAACAATGAATAAAATTACCCAACTTGACTGTGAAAATAAGAATATTGTGTGATAATCTTTTTGCACACAGTAAAGATATATGTCTCAGCTAAGGCACATTTTGACTGGTATAATAAAGACCTGGAGAAGCAGGAGAAGATAGGCTAGATATCCTTGAAGAAAGAGGAACTTAGAAAACAATTCAGTGAGGCAGAAATTCGTCAGAGATAATCTCCATGTCTATGGAGAAAGCCAGACTTACTTTATGGAGAAGACATAATCAACCACATGGTAAAATGTAGATTAATATAAACAGGTTAACTGAAATTTTAAAAGCTTGTTAGAAACAATCATAAATGAAGGCCAATCTTTCATAATTGATAAGAAGTCTCCATGTCATTATTTTGGAGCTTGTATTTCAAAGGAATTCTGAATACATGAGAAAATCTTCCTCATAGATAAAACAATAAGATGAGCATGGCAGTGATGGTGTATGCCTTAATACTGGCACTTGATAGGCAGAGGTATGTAGCTCTCTGAGTTATGAGTTGGAGGTTAATCTGTTATACAAAGCAAGTTCCAGGGTAGCTAGGGCTACAAAGAGG
Organism: Sigmodon hispidus; assembly: GCA_004025045.1. Lineage (NCBI taxonomy): Eukaryota > Metazoa > Chordata > Mammalia > Rodentia > Cricetidae > Sigmodon > Sigmodon hispidus. Next base: position 79,428 of record PVIH01005101.1, read on the forward strand.
AACCCTGTTTTAAGAAACAAAAACAAACAAACAAAAACAATAAGATTATAGAAATGTTAGTTATTGTGGTTTGATTACTATCATTATTATTAATTTGCATTATTAATGACATTGATAATCATTATTAAATGCAGCAGAAATGGTTCATAGTGATTTCTTTGCTATATTAATCAAATTCCACATGCTTTTCTTGGACACCTAAGTGAAATGAATATTTTTCTCTATTTCTTTTGTCCATGGTGTATATCATAACAATTTGGAAACCTAAGGTGTGCTTTTTTATTTTATTTTGTGCATTTAAGGGATGTAATGAATGAATAAATTACTGACAGTCCATCATTAATGGGTGATGTAGAAGGTCTTTCTGTATACTGTGAATGTCATTGGTTAATAAAGAGATTGTTTTGGCCTATGGCAGGACATCTTAGAAACAGGTGGGAAATCTGAGCATAGATTTTAAAACAAAGACAAGTCAAAAAAACAATCTAGCCACTTAGAGGACAAGATCTAAAAGCACAGATAAGCTACCAGCCATGTGGCAAAATCAATTAATAAAAATGAATTGAGTTAGGATGACAGAGCTAATTAACAATAAATCCTATCCATAGGTCAAACAACATGCAGGAAATATATAAGCATCTAAGCAGCTGTAGGCTATTCCAGACCACAGTGCTAGGTCAGGCCAAAAACTCACAAAAAAATGGTGTTTCTGTATGGATCACTTATGTCCACATAAATCCAAGACAAATATTCATGCAAACAGAATACCTGAAAAAAAAAGGCAGAGACTAAAAAAGAAATCATGGAAGTGTTGCTTACTGACTTACTCCCTATGACTTGTTCAGCCAACTTTCTGCTATCACCCAGGATTATCTTGCCAGAGATGCACCCACACACACACAATGATCTGTGCTTTCCCACATCAATTATTAATCAAAAACTTTCCCCAATAGACTTGCTTCAACTAATCTGATGGCAACATTTTCTCAAATTTCTTCTTCCTAGATGAGTCCAAGTAGTATCAAGTTGACAAAAACCTAATAATGCCTTTTACTGATTTTCTGATCAATACATTAGACATTATTTGCATAAAAGTAAATGTAACTTGATCTATGTACTGGTCCATTTTGTCATTACTGGTTCTAATGACCAGTATTTTCTGAGTAATTATGTGCTCTATGATCTAGTCCATAAAATAATTACATATATTTTAAAATTGTATAGCAATAATTATGTAAAATTTTAACTTGGCAAACTGATAGTTCAATCATTTCTGCTACTTATGATTGTTATTGCATATGTTTGTATATGCATATGTATTTCTAGCCATAAACTGTTGAGTCTATATAATATTACTTGTCTGCTTTCAATATTGACCATTTGGCACTGTGTAACCATTTAGTATTATCTTCCCTGGGGAAAATTGTTTCTTCTGCTTCCAGAATTTCTCAGTTCCTTATAGTTCTTTATGTACAATTCAGGGTTTCTCAGCTTTTCTCTATTCACTTTGGCATATTATTGGTTTCATCTTTGTTCAAATCTCATTTGAGCAGTCACATTAGTGAGACTTTGGAGGTGTATCTTGTGGCCTTACTAGGAAACAGCATCTCAGAGCCAACTCCTTGATATTCTGGCACTTACAATCATTTTTGCACACTCTTCTGCAAAGTTCTTGCAGACTTTGGTGAGCAAATGCTTTGTGAAAGTATCCATCATGACTGGGCTTCCAGATTCTATATTTTGATTAACAGTGTTTTTTCTACAAGGGTCTCCATCTGTTGCAAAATATTGTTTCCACGTAAATGGGTGAAGTCTACAATAGTGTAAAGGATTATGCTTTAGTAAATTAGTGGTTACATGTTCTGCTTCAATAATGATGATTTCACAAGCACTGAGTAGTCAGTGACATTTCTAGTACAAGGAACATTTTTATTTTGATGGGTAGGTCTTAAGCCAATTTGTAGAACTTTTGGTCACCACCAAGATTTGTGTTCCACTAGCCATCATCAGTGTTATTATGCCATAGATGTCAATCATAGTTATCATAACTGAGTAGGAGTCTTGGTTGCCTACTTTCTTTCTTTGGAATTTCTCATGGCACCTTCTGGCATGAAAGCTACTCCTCAGTAATAGGGCATGGAAAAATGCTGAAAAAAGCAAACTCTTGCTGACAAATACCATAAAAGCTTGTCCTCAGTAAAAAAAATATGAAGATGATACAGAAAAATGCAAAATCCTTTACACTGTTGATGGAATTTCAAACTAGTGCAGCCACCATAGAAATTAATGGGAAGAATACCCAAAAATTTTAGTAAATTGACCAGATGACCTAGATCTACCACTTTTTGGCATCTGCCCAGAAGACTTTATATCCTACTCCATAGATACTTGGTCAAGCCTGTTCATTGCTGTTCCATGCATGATGGTGGAAAGTGGAAAGAACTTAAATGCCCTAGAATCAACAAATGGATAATGAAAATATTGTATACATACATTATTGATCATTATTCAGATGGAAATATGAAATTGTGAATAAACAGATGGAAGTAGAAAAGTATATATGTGAGACAATCCAAATCCAGAAAGAAAAACATTAAATGTTCTCTCTTATTGAAGTCTTCTGGGTCTAAAACATCATTCAGATGTGAGTATGAACACCAGAAGACAAGAAGAGTAAGACCAAAACAGACAAAAACATTGACAGATTATGAAAGTTGGAGAACAAAAGAGAAGGGATTAGTAGGGTATAAGTACTATGATGAAGGAAATGGAAGAAAAGGGGGGCTCTTTAGGGATAGAGAAAGGAGTAAATAAATTGGGAAAAGGGCAAAGTTGAATGGCAAATTACAAGTGATTTGATAAGGGAAATGTAAAAGTGGGATTCTTAGGGAGGGACAAATTGATCATACAGGAAAAGGAGAGAGGTGGGTAAAATATCAATCAAGATTTCTGAAAACACACACACACACACACATACACACACAATACTATTAACTCTATACCTTAAACCCTATAGTGTACACAATTCTGTATATAAATATATGTAAAAAATTTTAATTAACTATTCTCATCTGAGCTGATGATCCTTCCTCTAAGACCCAACAAAATCTAATAGCAGACATTAGAAGCCCTCTTTTGAATTGTTGACCACAACTGTCTGAAATTCAGCCTATTGCCCTTGCCCTTGGTTACTCTTCAGAAGTGAAAGGTGAGTGCCTATTTTTAAAGGCACCATATACTTCAGAAACAGGGTTTCAATCTCCTAAGCTAGAGCTGAGATCTTTTTAATGCAAAAACTCATGACATAAACATATCAATCAAATATATGGTAATTATTTTAAAACAAAACAATACTTTTATGTAAACCATTGTCAGGTACATTAAACAGTAAAGTTAACATCAATGCTATGTTTTGTACATTTCTAGGAAATGAAAATTAAAATTTGAATGAGAATAACCCCCAGACTTTGTAAAGTATACTGTTTAATGAGAAAGTAAAACATTACTGAAATCAATTTAAATAAGTATCTAGCCACAAATAGTAATATGACTCATTAAGGAGAGCTGCATGATCACAAAAAAAAACATAGGGAAAAGTTTATTTCTAATATTCTTAGTATGCTTGTTTTAGCCATAGTGGTTATCAATGCCTTATTTTGTAAGTTAGTACTACCATGTGGTGAGCTATATTGCTTATGCACACATGAAGAACAGTATTGGCACAGAAGACTAAATGGCAACAAAATGCACAGACACTATAATCGCAAATGCTAGAAGTTGAGGAAAGCACAGAAACTTTTAATCTTTCATGCTTATGAAGTGGGAAAATTGACAGTTCTATTCTCTTAAAAAGTACATGTATATTCAAATAAGTCAAGCATTTAAATAAAAAGTGCCGGCTGTATTAGTGATATAAATCGTTATAATAAAGAACAAATCAAAATTAAACCATATCTTTTATAGGTTGAAACAGAAGGTGGGCTATGTTACATGCATGCCAAATCATTTACAAATCTAGTTACAGGACAATGTCACTTGATGGCAGCTTTCTGCAGATGGATACCAGCATATGTGCACTATTGAACATGATTAATTGAATGACCTGGGATTAGGTTTCTCAGAATTAAAAATATAAAATAAACATTTGAGTTAAAGGAGATCTGTGAAATAACATGGCTTGCCAAATTTAAAGTTTTCAGTCTTTCTTTAAATACTACTAATTACACAAATAATACTTCAAGGATGCACAAGCGGTTATGGTTAGTAGTAAGTGGTTCAATCATCTTGAAAGTTAACTTCCTAGAAAATTGTAGATTTTACCCCATACCTGAAAATGTTTGCTCATTTTACTCAACATTTGCATATATATAAAGAGTAGCACATCAAGGACCAAACAGGGACATGTTCATTCATTCTCATAAAAAATAACATCCATCATCATAGTTTTCTTTGCAATATTACAAAGAAAAATAAAACACTGGTTTTATTCCCAATTTAAGCTCTACAATAGTAAAATATGCTGTTGTTTGGACATGTTAACAGAAAGAAGAGCTCATGGTAAGAATTTTTTTTATCTCTACATGAATATAAGAATGAGAAGATACTTCTCAACATATCTTTTAATTTTGTTAAATGTACAGAAATCAAATCCAGAATTAAAAGCAAAATATACTTTATCATATTATTAAAAACCTAAATAAATGTTATTGTACATGTAATGCTGAATATTCTTTGTTTTAATTTATAAAATACAAGAAATATCCATTATCTTGAAGCTATGGGATAACAATATTGTATATCAATTTCATATATATATATATATATATATATACTTCTTTATGCCAAAAATGTTTCATGCAATATTTTAAATTTTCTATTCCATGAATTAACACAATAACTCAATACTGATGAATATTCACTATCAGTGGTTGGTGTACTTGAAGAAAGTATAGTATATATATATATATATGTATGTATATGTTATTATGCTTTTATAAGACAAAACACAATATAACTAGAAAACAATCTGCATCAAAAGAGAGAAAATACAAATTTTTCGAACATGTCAAAATAAATACAAATACTACTACATTCATATTGATTTATTTTATTGCTATGTATTTGTTGAGATATAAGTATAGCATATGATCAAGTATATACAGGATCATCATTAACAATAGTTCCCAAACTGCAGGCATATGTTTAATTGCAGTCAGATTTGGCATACCTCAACTGTAATCTTAGCATATACAAATTAAGAACAGAAAATCATATTATATGAAAACACAAATATAAATACATCTTATTAATATTTTAGAAAAATATTTACCAACTACTAACTGTAATCTAAAGCCTACATTAAAAATTACTTGGTAGGTACTTATTCTGGTAAATATTGAATTTGATTTTCAATATTTTTTCAGTGTTTCTACATATTTTCTACATATTTCCACAGGGCTCTTGCTTCTAGATGCATCTACTTGGCACACCATATCACAAAAGGGTAATATCAGGTGAAATTCTGAATAATAAAAACTTTTCACTATTTTCTGCCCCTTAAGGGAGTGTGGTGTGTGTGTATATGTGTGTGTGTGTATGTGTGTATTCTAGTTTGTACATGTGCAAGTATTTATGATGTATATGATGTGGTAATATGATTACAGTTGTGGGGGTATGAACATGCCTGCACATATGTGAAGGTTAGAGGGAAATATTTGGTGACCTTGCATATTGCAATCCACTTTATTGCCTTGAGATAAGATCTCTCACTAAATGCTCAGTTTTGTCTAGAATGACTGGTTAGCTAGCTATAAGGATTTGTTTGTCTCCAATGCAATTTTGGGACTGATGGTATACGTAACCATTCCTGGAATTTTGTGTGGGTAGAAAGGATTTGAACACCCTTAAATAGTGCCTGCTCAGCAAGTGCTTTTAACCATTGAGCTGTTTCTTCAGACTTAAAACAATCAATTTTGTTTGGTATAGTATGTGTGCTAGAAAAATTTTTGCTTGTTTATATAATATTACATTAGTAGTCTTAATTTTTAGTAAGATGGTTCATAATAATCATAAATAGCTCAAAAGACGATATTCTTAATTTTAATGAAATCAGCACAAGTAAATCAAGGAAATTCTTCTTAAGTTTGCACCAACACGAGTCAGTGTGTATATGTGTCTGAATTTTGTGAAGGACTATTAATAAATACATAGAAATACAAGTCAAGTTTTTGGAGTCTTGGAGAGTTTGTAGAAAAGTTTAGAAAGTAGAACTCTTGAAAATTAGGAGCTGAAATTATATTTATTTCTATATAAATTATAGTCTCTGGTTTATAAATCCAGTGCCTGAGTACTATAAACTATGTATTATCTCATGCCTTTCTAAAGTTTATTCCATTCATACTCCTAACTACAGTAATTACTATAAATGTTGTCAGGTAAATACAAAATAAAAAATGGAAGAATCCTACATCCTAATGGAATAGTTGTACTTGACTGAGACAGGCAAAACAATAGCATGAACTTCCCTTTCAGTAACTGTTCTAGTATGTCACTTGGATGATTAACTTCTGATTTTGTAGTTGCATTTTTCCAAAAACAGATATTATATCAATGTACATTTACCCTATTTAATAAATAGGGTAAAAGTGACTACCAAAAATTTTATTAGATCCATTTGCCACATGGACTATTGGATATAAGGTTTATTGAAAATAGCTAGAGTACCAATATTGTTTGCACATTGCAAAATACCATAAATATCTTTTGCTTGTTTTATCAGAGGACATTTTTATTTTTCATTAATTTATTTCATTGTTTTGTTAGTTACAGCCTGGTGGCTATTGGGCCTTCCTATGTGACACTTTCAATATACCTTGTTTTTTTTATTTTATATTTTGATGAAGAGAAGTTATTCTAGCTGTTTTCTGTTTCTTAATCTTTTGGTGCCTAGTTCTACATCTCTTTTTTGAAAAATATTTGTTATGATATTTTTAAATGTTTTGATTGCTTTATAAGAAGATTCTTCTCTTTCTTTTATGTACACAGTCTAAGTATTTAATCATTTTAAACTGTCAATAACTTCTTAAAATCACCACTTATTGTATTATTTCATCTTTGTTTTTACTGGAGTGTCCTAGTTCCTATTCTCTGGCATCAAACTTTGATATATATTTCTCTTAATTTATTCTTTTGCTGATACTTTACACAGAATTTTGTATTTGACTTATAATTTTCTTCTTTAATTATATTTTGGTTACCTGACATAATTTTCAAATTTAAATTATTTTTATTATATTCTTCCCCTGCTCCGAGTTCTTCCATATCCTCTTTTCCTCTCTTCATAGCCAACTTTAAATTCTTTCTTTAAAGAAACATAAGACCTGATATGACAAAAACAAAAATGTCTTGCACAAAACTGTAATAAAATAACAGCACACAAAAGAAACTGTGGAATCTATTATATGTTGGTAAACTACTTAGAAACATGAGACCTGCTGTGAAGTGATTACTATAGCCAGTATCACTCCATTGAAGAAAACTGATTTTCCTTCTCCTACAAGATATGACAGTTCAGTTGTTAACATTTACCCTAGTGGCTAAGAAGCCATTCATCCTTTCTTTTAAAGATGGAACAAAATAAAATATAATGAAATAAAACAGAAACTTTCATATCAATGTTGGACAGCAAAAATCCAACATAAAAAAAAAGAGCTTGAAAGAAGTCTGGCACAGGATTCAGAGATCTGCTCATTTACACTCTTTATTTATTTATTTATTTGTTTGTTTGTTTATTCATTTATTTATTTATATTATTATTATTATTATTATGAACAAAGAAATCACACTGTCTAACCTTGTATATCCTTATTCAAGGTCCTTTCCCCCTCCCAACACATCAGATCATTCTTTCTTCTCCACAACTCCCCATCTCCTCCCTGGGCAGGCGGCAGGCAGTCCCATCGTCCCACTGCCACAATATTGCTTAGTTCAGTCTCCACTCCTGGCAGATTCAGTTTTCTCCCTCCTCCCTCAAGACTGAGTCGGGGGTTCCTCTAGGGGGAGTGGAATCCGAAGAGTCAGTCCAGGGTGTTTCTGATCCCAAGCTGTTCAGTGGTTGTGGTTTGCAGCTTGGGCATGCTTTGCTTTTATCTTGTTTGTTTGTTTGTTTGTTTAGAGTCCACTAACGAGTGAGTACATCCCCTGCTTATCTTTCTCAGTTTGTGATACCTCACTCAGTAGGATAAATTACATTAAAACATAAACTCAAAACTATACATGAAAACCTTGGTCCAGACATGTGCAGTCCCTATGCATGCTGCTTCAGACTGAGTTCATAGGAGCTTTACTAGTACTGACATAGAGGGCTTTATTTTCTTGTTATCCTACATCCACTGTGGCTCTTACAGTCTTCCTGGCTCCTCTTCAGCATAGTTCTCTAAGTTTTGAAAGGAAGTATTTGCTGATGGCATATCATTTATGACTGAGTGCTCCAAGTTCCCTCACTCTCTCTGTAATATCTGGTGTGGGTTTCCATATTTGTTCCCATCTGATGCAGAAAGAAACTTCAATGGTGATGACTGAGAAAGGCACTGGAGTATGAGTACAGCAGAATTTATTAGGAGTCATTTTATCACTTTGTTTCTTTCATTTTGTTTAGTTCTTTCTTTTTTGATTGGAATTTTTTGGTTACAATTGCCTATGTAGTATCAGATTCTTGGTCAACCAAGCAGTGTCATTTATGGGTTTTATTTCACCATGACTCTATCATGTCTTACAGGCAGTACACAAGTGTAGATCAAAGGGTTTGTCGCTGGGTTGGTGTGTAGTTTTTTCTTTGGGTATTGTGCAGAGTAGCATCCTGTACCAAAGATGCTCGAATGTAGAGTTAGAAGCCTTATGTAGGCACTAGTTAACTGTTTCCATGTTCAATGAGTTATATACATGTTGTCTTTAGCTATGGAGCCTTACCATCAGTTTGTCATGAGCAACCTCTAGTCTTGGCATTATCCTGGGTGGTTTGAATATTCCCTGGGACCCAATTAGATGCACCCCAATCCACATACTGTAAACTTCATGGTTGATGCAAGAAGTCTTTATATATGTATATGTTAAATAATAAAAAAGTTTTGGTCATGGCAGAGTAGCTTACAAACAGCAAAAAAATAAGTATAGATATAAAAATATACAAAGTCACAAAAAAACCAAGCTAGCCACCTGAGAGATAATATGTAAGAGAGTATAGGTAAGCCACAAGCTATGAAAAAAGACATATTAATAAAAATAAAGATGTGAGAGTTAACTAACAATAAGCCTGAGCCATAGACCAAACAACATATAATTAAAATAAGAATCTGAGTCATTATTTGGGACTAAGGAGCAGGGGTCTGTAGGCAGGTCTCAATTTCAGACTAGATGGGTCAAACATTTTATAGTACAAATGGTGCTTCAAAATAAATGCCAAAATAAATACAATAGTCCTTCAAATTGACTGATTCAAAAAAAAATGTCTGCCAGAGACTCTAAGCCTATAGGCTAAAATAGATGCCATAACATTACAAAAAAAATTGGGGAGTGTCCAAGCAACGAGATTTCATCTCTGTCATTTCTTGATTTTAGAAGTTGCTTGAAAATCCTGTTTACTCTGGTAATATATAACCATCTGTATTCTTTGATGTAGTTGGATATAAAATTTAAACACAAAAATAAGTAGGTTATAAAATATTTTGTTTAATTTTACTAAATATAAATAGAATAAAAATTATAACTGTAATTATTGCTTATAGCTGTTTTGTCATATGTAATTTCATACTCAACATTGTGGCAAGAGATGGCCAGTTGAAATTATGTCACCACAATTAGATGGAGTTTTCATTTAGATTGCCTTAATAAGTATATATTTTAGGAAGTTTCTACTGTATTAGATTCCCATACTACCCCCTCAAATGCCCCACAATTGTATCTGCCTCTCCCTATACTTCCATCCACAACTCTCTTTTCCTCCTTCCTTTTGATTCTTCCTTTCTACCCCTCCATCCACACATATTTGTTCTATTTCGCTCTCCTAAGGAATTCTCTCTCTTCCCTCTAGTCTATTGCTCTGAACCTACCTTCTGTGGTTGTATATATTGTAACTTGGTTATATTTGACTTAAAAGTTAATTCCCACATATAAGAAAATAAATATCATATTTGTCTTACTGGGTCTGGAATACTCAGGACAACTTTCTAGTGTCACCTGTTTGTGTGAATAATTTATAATTTTTTAAAGCTGAGTGATATTACATATTTATTCCATACATTCTTCTGTTGAGAGACTTTTCAGTATTTCTAATTTCTAGATATTATGAATAGAGAAGTAATGAACATGATTGAGCAAATGCCTCTGCAATAAGATGAAGCATCTTAGGATATATGCCTACAGGTGGCATAGTTGTATTTTGAGGTAGATTGATTCCTACCTTTCAAGAAACTGCCATACAAATTTCCTTAGTGACTGTTTGAGTTTGCACTCAAATAAGCAATGTATGAGTATTTCTTTTTGAATTCCTTGGTTAGAGATGGCCCAAGATATTTATATTATTTGAGGTTATGTGAAAGGTGTTTCCCTGATTTTTATTTCACACTCTCATTTATAGAGAAAGTGGCTACTGATTTTGCTAGTTAATTTTTTTATCCAGCAACTTTTTAATAAAAGTTTATCAGCTATAGGTGTTTCCTGGTAGAATGATAGGGTCATATTTGTTTACTAACATTTAATCTGCAAATAAAAATATTTTACTTTTTCCTTTCCAGTTTTTATTGACTTTTTTGTCTTCTATAAGACTTCAAGTACTATGTTGAAAAGGTATATAGAAAGTAGAAACCTTACTTGTTCCTAATTTTAGTAGAACAACTTTGAGTTTATTTCCATTTATGTTTATGTTAGCTATTGCCTTACTGTAAATTATCTTTATTATGTTGAACTATGATCCTTGTATCCCTAATCTCTCCAGGACTTTTATCATGAAGAAGTGTTGGATTTGTCAAAGTTCTTTTCTGAATGAAATGAGATCATTTGTTTTATTCTTTCATTTTGTTTATATGGTCAATTACATTTATTGAGTAATATATAATCAACTATTCCCACATTTCTGGGATGAAGCCTACTTAATGATGGTAAATAATCTTTTGACATTATGTATTAATTTTGAAACTATTTATTGTGTAGTTTTACATCTAAGTTCATAAGAGACATTGATTTTTAATTTTTCTTTTCTGTTGGGTCTTTAGGAAGTTTGGATATCAGGGTCAGTGTCATCTCATAAAGTGAATATAGCAATATCCCTTCTGTTTCTATTTGTTAAATAATTTGAAGAGTATTGACATTAACTTTGGAAGTCTGGTAGAATTCTGTACTAAAATCATCTTGCCTGGGCTTTGTGGGGCATGGGTTAACCACAGCTGTTAATTTGCTAGAGTTTACAAATAGGTTTACACTGTTTATCTGATCCTGATTTGACTTTATTAGGTGTCATTTAGCAAGTAAATTATTTCTTTTAGATTTTCATACTCAGTAGTGTATGGTTTCTTAAAGTGTGTCCTAATGACCATCTGTATTTTCTGTGTTTTGTTATGCTTCCCCTTTGGTCTCCAATTTTGTTAAGGTGGTTCTTCTACCTATGATTTTTAGTAAATTAGGCTTAGTTAATTAAGATTTAGTTAATCTTATTTTCTCAAAAATAACTCCCTTTTTTTCATTGATTCTTTATATAGTTTTGTTGTGTTTGTTTCTTTAGTGACTTCTGCTTTGAGTTTATTTCTTGCTCTATACTCACTTTAGTGTTATTTTTTTCTAAAAATTTTATGTATGCTAGGTAGAATATGTTTCTAGAAATTGTGAGCCAACATTTGGGAATAGGGATGGGCTAGAAGTAGGGGTCTGAGAGTGTATACAGAAGGGAAGATAGATGGATCTGCCGGAAGACTAGTTGGAGTCTCCAAGGATTAAGGGCAGAAAAGAAAGACAGGCCCTTAAACATGGTGTGCTAAAGGCATGGTGATGAGACTGGGGAACTGGAAATGCATGACAATGAAGATTTCACACATGATTCCTAGGCTATTGTGGTCAGTGGGTTTTCAATCATAGAGGAACTCTGGATGTTTGTGGCAAGGGAAAAGGGATGTGGTGATTGTTAGCATATAAATATTGCTCTAGCTTCTTTCCTGGGCATGTCAACATGATTTCATGTTGCAGCAATGCCCCTGCCCATAGAACACGCATGCCCCGCAAGGCAGAGCACTCTCATACCTCAGGACATGTCTACATGGTCACCCTTTAAAGAGACACAACACGTGGCAGGGATCCCTTTTTCTAACCCCCCTCTCTTTCCTTGCTTCTCCCTCTCCTTTCTCTCTTTTACTTTCCTCACCTCCCCCACCTGTTCCCTGGATATCCAGACCCCAATGAACTCAACCTGGCCTCCTGGCAGCATGTCAGAGTGTTCCATCCTTCCATGTGCAAAATATTAACAGTGATGAAGGGAAGTTAAGTCATGTGAAGGTGTCCAGAGTCCCCTTGGGAATGGAGGCTGAAAGGAAAAATATAGCTCTGTGTGTTGTCAGCTAAAGGACAAACATCAGCTTGGGATATTGGAATTGAAGGACAAGAAGCAAAGTGACATTTGCCTACCTGATTCCGCTGTGGTGGACAGAAGATTACTAGGTATATCTGCTTTTATTGTTGCTGTTGTTGGAGTGCATTCTAAGCTGGTTTTATACATGTTACAAGTATGCTTTACCATGCTAGGCTCTTCTCTGTCTCACTGTTTCTCTTTCTCTCTCTCCTCTCTATCTCTCGTTCTCTTTCTCTATTTTTCCTCCATCTCTATGGGAAAGGATCTAAGTATATATCTATTTTCCTACTGTTCTACTGTGTAACTGGGAGGAGAAAACAGATGTTAGCCACCTGAATGAAGCTTATTATACTATTTTCTTAGAGTATTAACTTATGAAATATGGCAATTGTTACATTATACATCTGAGAATATGACCAACACATGCTTGTGATTCAGCTGCTAGCAAGAAACTGTCTCTTCTGATGCAGTGGAAAATACACTATTGTGTTCTTTGGCTAGTCTTTATATATATTTTTGTCTCTATGAAGAATATAGTTTTTACTATGTATTTTCTAGTAAAAGTATATAATTATGTATGTATTCTTAATAAAAAATTACCATACCATATCTCAGATTTACAAATAAAAATATGAAGATCCAAGAAATTAAAAAAGTAGTCAGTTTATACAAGTTAGTATATCTAATAAGTGGGAGAGCTATAATTTGATGTTTATTCTGACTTTCCAAACATTAAATTTAATCACTGAATAAAAAAATTGAATGCATTTCTTGAGGAAGGAAATATCAGGTATCACATGGAGAACTTCTAGTCCATGGAACTCCAGTGGAGAAAATGTTGAATTAATAGTCAAGGTTTTGTGGGTATAAAACAATGCCAAGTATTATGTGCTTTCCTCTCTTTCTTTATAAATTTATAAAAGGACACTAAGGATGCTATACTTAATAGGATGTGAGTAAAAAAAAAAGTGTTCCTATACTGTACAAAAAACTAAAGATTGATTGCATGTTCTACTGTTTTCATACATCACAGTGGCCAAGGCTATTCCATTCAGGAGCTGATGTAATACGGTTTCTATAAAATAGTATACTGTTTCAAATAAAGGTATTTTGAAGAACATAAATTCATTATAATCTGTGATTTAGACTATATATTTTCAAAGTAATATTTGAAAACACATGTGTTGTCTATATCAATTTCTCATTTTATAATGTTCACTTATGACTATGGCACATTGCCTATATAACTGAGAATTATTGAAACATTCTATTATAAAAGTTTAATCATTGGGCAAAACATGTTTTCATTAAATGTATAACTAAATAACTTTTAAAAATATATTTGTATTGTTTTCTCTAATACCATATTAGTTATCAAGAACACATTATATTTTATGTTCTGATTTAAAATAAATAGCAACAATTTCTATCATATCACTATGTACTATATATAGATATATAGTAAAACATAACATTTTCATGATTCAATTAACTATATTCACTGTAATAGAAATGTCACGGCAATTTTATGACATAAATTTATCTCTTAAAAAATCTTTGATATTCTGATTCTTTATTCTTTATTTTCGAATTCACATTTTCCATCTCATCAATTCATATTTTACATTAATATGTCTTTATTAAAAAATATTTTGCTTATTCTCTTATTCCATTATTCTACAAATATGTATAGTCATGTATGAAGGCATCATTTTGCTATCAATTTTATTTATAAATTGAGTCATTAGTTAGCTATTATACATATTATTTTAGAAAGTTACAAATGTTGATAGGATTGAGCTATACATACTGCAATATCACACAAAAATTGCTGTAGGTAATAAAATATATTTTATTACTATGAGCTAAAAACATAATTGTAAGATCATAAACATAGGAGGTTAGTAGTTGTACAAAGATTCAAGGTTTATCTACATTTTTATTTTCATTTGCATCTGTATAGTTTTGAAAATATCTATCAATGAATACATATACTGGAGCATAATTAATTTAAATTTTGGTATACTACCAAGACTCTAAAATATAGTGTATAAATTTCCCTAAATTATATATTATGTATGTCTTAATATTGCAAACTTTTTGGACAGACAACATAAATGAAAGTCTGTTGCTTACAAAATCTTGTCAGCAGGTTCATTACCTTCTAGTAAAAAGGAAGTGGATATAGCTACTGAGAGTTTCTTATTATGCTTAATAATTATTAGTACAATAATTTTTGTTTCGCAGAGTTTTGCAGAATACAGTATACAAACATAGGTTGCTTTTGTAATCACTTACTTAAATGAGTAAAATTTAAAGTTAAAAATATTAATAAAAATAAAATTTTAGAATTAAAGAAGGTTTATGCTGAGTGACACAAATAATTCATTATGGAATGTGTTGTGCAAAACTTTCTACTTGTAGAACAGGGAGTAAAACTTTACATTCTACAGCTGTTAATAATGACTCAAATTTATTTTATTAAATTAAATTAGTTGGTGAAGATGAAATTCCTTAGTGATCTCCTAATAAGTAGTCCAAAATTTAAATGATGGAAAGTTTTGACTGTTTTTTAAATATTTACTAAGTTTAGAAAAATCTCATAAAATATATTTTGAATATATTTACCACTTCTATTCCTCTCATTAACACTCTGTTCGCCTTCTCAGGAATGCAAAAATATTAAAAAATAAATTTTGGTGCTAAATCAGTCACCAATTTTAAATGTATTAGAGTATTTTAAACAGCACAAATATTAAGCCATTGTGTATTCATTAAAACCACAAAACTGCAAAGGGTGATGAGTAGTGAAGGTCAAAAACTGCAGTTGCTAGAAGCCAGTATATCTGTATACTGTAAACTGTATATCTGTAGAGTCATTTCTTTTAGAAGCCAGAAAGATAAAGCTTCCAGTATGAGACTGAAAAGATGACTTCGTAGTGAAATCTATGTGGATATATTAAGACCAAGACAGGAAGAAAAGCTGAATATAAGAATGACATATTGAAACTTCTATAATCTATGCTTGACACCCCATCTATCAAAGTTTATCTTCAAGAATGATATGTGCCGCTTCACTGATGCTTCATAAATTAAATGAAAATTCCTTTTGGAAAAATATTTGAAAGAGGCATCTATTTAGTATTGTGCCACAGTTTGGCTTTTCTCTAGTCCACACTGTGGACTGTTTAACTTTGAAATATCTCTGTATATCTGGCTTCAAGTTATTTATTTTCTTCAGTCTATGTAACTCATTTTGCTTTTGACCTTATAAAAATGTTTATTGTTGTAAATAGAATAGAAAATTCCAGCACAATATATTTAGGGGTTACTACATTACATCTGTCATATCCCATCTCTTTCATATTCCATCTCTTTGTGCATTTCTCTCCATATTTTATTGAAAGTCATTACTAGGTATTAGTATTTCTACAACATTGATACATTAATTAAAATATTGTGAAGTGCAGGTATACGCTTCTGCTTTTTATTATTTTGTTACCTGTGACTTAAATTTTCCTACATGTAATATGTCTCATGTTTGCTGGGTTTGAGGTTACTAGATAATTATAGTGTTTATGTTTGCTGTTCATTTTTTTCACATAGACATTGCAAATTGTAGTTTGTTTGGTGAATATTTTAATTTTGGAACCAACAAATATATTTTGAGTAATGACCGTCCAGGTTACTACCATGGATAGATCATGAACATTTGTTTTCAGTGGCAGTTACTTCATTGATATCTATTGTCTCAAGTGGAGAGCCATGTTTCAGCTTGACACAAGCTATGATATTAATTACTTTGAGCTCAAATTTATTTTCAACTCCAGTAAGATTCCAAAAATATAAACACAAATATAATCTCAAGTTCTATGAGTTTGTTATCTGATTTTAAAACCCATTTAAACATTACTAAGACAAACTGTGATTATAGGTAGAGATTGGAAATAGCAGCTGGCTTAGAACTTTATTTTTGTTTATGGCAATACTGATCTTAATATATTATACTACCTCCAGTTTTTGTCTATTATCCTATGTGTTTCTGTTCATTCTGACCCTTGTGCCTATGCTTATCCTCAGTCATATAATTGATTCAGGCTATATTTTAAATGTTTGAAAGAAGTCACTGATCATATCTTCACAAAAGATCCCAATTTCTCTGGAATTTAATGTGTTAAGGGACATTTTGCCATTTGATAGCTACATATAAATCATTAGTTTCTCATCTTCTTATTCTTTATTTTTAATCTATGAATGGATTTGGCATCATTTCATAATATAAACAAAAGCAGAATTTTCATTTATTCTATTTATATTAGTGTCCAAAATGAATGAAATATTAACATGTAAAACATAAGAATACATGATGGAGTACAACTGAAGACACATTTGACTATAAATTGTCAATGTGGCAACAAAGTACAAAACAAATAAATGTACTTTGTAAAAGAAGAAACCCATGAAATGTCTAAGGAGACAGTCTGACTACACTTGATTGAAAGATATATGAAATTATAAATGTCACATCATGAAAAAAATAAACAAGCAAACTTTATTCTAAAACTTGAATTTTCAATGTCATTTTCATTACAAAGATAAACCTCGCATGTGTTGGTTTCACACGCGGGAAGAGACACACACACACACTACCAGGACCACAGGAGAGTTTATTCAGTAGAGTTGCCAGGCAAGTATAGAGGCACAGAAACAGAAGAGACAAGAGAGGGACTGCTACCTGGCACCTTCTTTTAAGAGAATTGGTGGGCATGAATTTATATAGCCACACCTAGGGGCATGCCCTCAGTATGTGGCATATTCTGCCTACACCATGTTGGCTTTACCCCATGGGGACTACATGCCAGGAATTTTTATGTCACCCAGCGCCATGTTGGGTTCACCATGTGGTGTGCCAGTAATCCTTACTTCCCACCCTTTTATTTTAATTATAATAAGAAAGCCAGGTTTATGTAGGTGGCACAGGGGGAAAATGGATTGGACCAGAACAGCCTTGACAGATTTCAAGGCTGCTTCAAGTTGTCTTAACGGCAGAAGTTTTCCTTTTCAGGGAACTGTATCCTCTGCCAGTTGCTCCGCTGGGTTTTCTGGCTTATTTCCTGCAGTCCAAATGAGTTTAAGCCAATGAATGATAAATTTTGATTTTTTTGTAGCTCAAAAAAATGATGAGTTAGTAAGAGAACCTTGGGAACGTGACACATGTAGTACTCTGCGAGGTCTGAGGATGGTAAGAGGTTAAAATTTCTCCTGTTTTTTGTTTACCCTTTGCCAACGGATGGTAAAATGGCTTCTGGTTCCTTTCCTTTGGTCTTGGGGAGTGGGCAAAATGGTCTGGTTTTTTTCTCTATTGGCGCTTAAAATGGTCTTAGTTGGCAGTCAACTGTTTTCTCTTTTTCTTTTTTCTTTTTTAGTATGAATAAAGTCTCATGTTTTATCCATGGATCCCCTTGTTCAAACTCCCTTCCCCCTCCCTCCCCTCCCAGTCACTCTCTCTTCTCCCCATCTTGAATTTGTCTGGAGTGGAGGCTGAACTAAACCACCTTGGAAACTTGGGACCTGGAGTCAATGGTAAGATGCCTTCTGGGTTTTTCCATTCTCCAGTAGTGGTGGCTGGAGGGTTAGTGTGTGGCGAAGGGGAAGGGCACGGCAAAATACCTCAGCCTTTTTTTGGTAACCAGCGGAGAAGCAGGCTGGAATGGAAAACTCAGAGACAGAGAATTTTAGAGACACCTAGGATACTGGAAGGCTAGAGCTGACAGGTTGATCAGATTGCAAGGTGAGTAGTTAGAGTAGCTGGCAGAGTCTAGGTTTAGGCAAAATGTAACTAAGATAAATGAAAGCTCTTACTTTAGCTAAAAAAAAAATCCAATCCCATTAGGGTTACAGGACAGGCTGGAATGAATAAAAATGAGTGATAGGGATATCTCTGAAAATACAATTAGGTGGCAATGGCATCTAATGTTGCCAGATTGGTTTCTCACTGCAAAAATGGAGAGGCTAGAAAGATAAGTGAGACCCCAAAACTTCTGCAGGACCAAGTTTGTGACTTTTGATGTCCATGAGGAGATGGACCACCCTGATACCATTATGACTACCCAAAACTCCCTTTTTTGTGATGACAGTGGGTCAGGTTAGGGAAGCCCTGGCAGAACCAATCACTCATGGCTAGGCCTAGATCATCCGGAAATGGTCCCTGTGTAATATCCCCCTGCCACATGGGGATTGGGAACACTCACTTAGACCAGCATTCCATTGATGGCATCCAGGACAAGGTCAGAACAGCCTCTGTGAGGCTAGGCAAGAGGAAGACAGTGGTAGGGTTGGCCACACTTAAAGCAGGCACTGAGAAGTCTAAGTTTGCTTGGCACAGGAGGAGGCAAAGGAGCTAGTCAGATAGTTTTTGCAAATAGAGGGTATCTTTTTGGTGTGTTTTTTCATCTCTCCTATGATGCATCTTGAAAGCCAACACTAAGACTTCTGGCTAGGGAATACAGTGACCCCCACTCAAGGTCTAAGTTTAGCTCTGATGACAGGGTATCTCTGGGAAAAAAAACAAAAAAAACAAAAAAAACAGTGCTCTCAGGATCTAAGTTAGTATACTGTGAGAGCACATTTGTGAGGCATTTAAAAACCCAATGAGCTTTATTTGCATGAGTTCTCGCCTGTTCACAAACTCCTTTGCTCTACAGCCAATTTTTTTCTACCTGAGAAAGTTCTGACAGAGGAAACAGGTTATAAATGTTTACTATCCCATCTATGGCAGCCACTTCCAGCAGAGGGAAAACTGGATTAGGTTTCTTAGAGCATGAGAACAAGTAACTGGTGGGGAAAATATTGGCATTAGGTTTGGAGTTCTGGAAAGGAAGAAGTTAGATTTGCAGGTGAGTGTTGAGATTTGAAATGTGGAGGTTCCAGAGAGGATCTGGCCTTAAGGCTAGAAACAGATGGCAGAAGAACAGAAAGCAGGAAGGGAACGTTTAGAGTTGAGATATGAAAAGAGATAGGGAAACTCTTAAGAACAGAAAGCTAGAAGAAAAGATCTAGAACTGCAATATGGAATGACATAGGGAAACTCCAAGAACAGGAAGCTGGGAGAGAAGGTTTAGAGCTGAGATATGAAAAGAGATAGAGAAACCTCTTTCTATCTGCCTCTATACTTGCAAAAGATAACTCCCATAAAATATCATGGTTGGTGAGTAGTTAGGCAGCTATTTTGAGTAATCTACGGAGTACTTAGACCATTTCTTTGTGCAAAAATGAATAAGCTTGGTGGTGTCTAGGTAAAGCTAAAAGGCTAAGCACTTTGAAAGTCTCAAGAAAGGATACTAAAGGTGAGGATGGAGGGATATTTACTGCTGACTCATTCTCCATTATTGAGATTCAGAGGGGGAGGGAACTTACCACATCTGGATCATCACCCAGCCAAGTAGTCCTGAGGAACAACACAAACTATTACTAAGCCACTTGTCAACTTTCAGAGGAGGCATTGAGGAAAGTGTCCAAAACCATGCCAGCTACCCCTAGATGATCATCAGCATCTGGAACAGGAGTCAGGGTTAAGCCTATACCAACACAAGCCACCCCTAAAATCTCTCCAGTTCTCAGGAGCAGGCAACAAACCCAATGCAAGCCACTATAGGTATTCATCTGCACTCTAGTGGGCATCCAGTGCAACATCCATAGGAGCTCATCAGCACCCCACAATAGGTGTCCCAGGGCAGAAAAATGAGAACAAGTCTGTGGACAGGGCTCCAGTAACAGGCAAGGCCAGGAATGAGTATCTGGCAAGAACAAACAGCTGTCACCAGTGAATATCTTGGCTGGTCCTCTACAAGAACTAGCATCCTTTTAGAAAAGCCAGAGACAATAGGTTTGCATTTTTGTTGACTGAAAAGGGAAAACTTACCAATCAAAGCCAGTGGTATTTGAAAGTGCTGTGGTGATGGGACAGATGGAAGGTGGCCTGGCAGTGAGTCCTAAATCAAGTTCTTCTAGCTTATGTGCACTTAAGCTCAGGAGAGAGCCTATCTGGGTTGTAGCACCAAAATTTTGATTTTGTGTGTGATATAAGTTACACACACATACTATCAATGCCATACAAGAGTTTATTCAGGAGAGTTGACAGGCAAGTACAGGAGCAGAGAAACAGAAGAGAGAGAAGAGACAGACTGCAACATGGCATCTCCTTTTAAGAGAAAGGATGGACAGGAATTTACCTAGTCATGCCTAGGTATGCGACCTCTGTACACAGCATGTTCTGCTACCACCATGTTAGCTTTACCACATGGCCACTACATGCCAGGAATACTTACTTCACCTAGCACCATTTTGGGTTCACCATGTGGTATGCCAGGAACTCTTACATGTTTATTGTATAGTAAGTAGTGTTAAAATTAATTTGAGCTGTAATAGTATAATAGCTTAATCATATAAAACATTCTGTGTAAATGTTGAAGAAGAGATATAACTGAGTTATAATTTGCTTATTTTATAAGTAAAAACATCAAAAGAGTAAAATATATACTATAAAAATGTAGTGATTTAACATAACAAGTTTGATATTAAAAATAGAGCAATTAACTTGCCTTCATACTAGAAAAATAAAACAGTAGAAAAGTTGAATGCAAAAATAGCTAATTTTCATTCATGTCAAAATTGATTATGATACTAAAAATTAAACTCTAAAAGTTAATTTTCTGTATGAAATAATACTAAATGTAGAACACACAACACAAAAGATTTAAGAAAGACATTCCACCTTCTTGAAGAGGAAGACTGACCACATAGCTATTATTATCTATATTTGGAGAGGAATTTTAAAGTTACTATAATTTTTTATTTCATATGACTACATAGTTGACAAATAGCACTAGAAAAAAGAAGAGGCAACTAAATGAAGAAAAATAAAACAATAGAATTTATGGTCCTAAAATATTGGACACTCACATTAAAAATCAATCAAACTTATACATCTTACACAATAAATAATGAGTAGCCAAAATATGGTATAAGTTAAAAATGAAATTAAAACTATTAAATATTCTTAAGGACATTAGAGCTAGAATAATATTTTAAATAAAACAGCAGAAAAAGGAATCCAATAAAAATAGTTATTGGGCTTTCATTACTAGTTCCATTATTTGGAATATATCACTAGGTGATTAAGTTTTTTTTTATTTTTAATTTTATTTTTCTTATTTTGTATTTATCAAGAAAAACAGTAAATTGAATTTAAAATGCTGATAAGTGAACAATAACTATAAAGAAAAAAATTATAAGCATGACTTATCAAGGGTGATAATGCAAATAATTTGCTACACATAAAATTACTTTGTGTTCAGTTTTCCCTCTGGATTTTTTTTTCTATCCCTGTATATCCCCATTCAAGGTCTCTTCTCCCTCCCACCACATCGGGTCATTTTTCTTCTCCACAACTCCCCATCCCCTCCCTGGGCAGTGAGCAGACAGTCCTATGGTCCCACTGACCCAATAATGCTTGGATCAGTCTCCACTCCTGGCCAAATCCAGTTTTGTCCCCCCTCCCTCAAGAGTGAGTCAGGTGTTCCTATAGTTGGAGTGGGGTCCGAAGGGTCAGTCCAGGGTGTTTCTGATCCCAAGCTGTTCAGTGGTTGTGGTTTGCAGCTTGGGCATGCTTGGCTTTTTACCTGTTAGTTTGTTTAGAGACAACTAATGAGTGAGTACATCCCCTGCTTATCTTTTTGAGTTCGTGATACCTCACTCAGGAGGATATTCTCAAAATCCCTCCATTTGCCTGCAAATTTTAAGATATCGCTTTTTCTTACTGCTGAGTAGTATTCCATTGTATAGATGTACCACAGTTTGTTAATCCATTCTTCAGTTGAGGGACATCTAGGTTGTTTCCAGGTTCTTTCTATTACAAATAATGCTGCTATGAACGTAGTTGAGCTAATACCTTTGGAGTGTGACTGTGCATCTTTAGGGTATATACCCAGAAGTGGTATTGCTGGGTCCTTGGGGAGATTGATTCTTAATTTTCTGAGAAACCGTCATATTGCATTCAAAGTGACTTAACAAGCTTACACTCCCACCAATAATAGAGTAGTGTTCCCCTTGATCCGCATCCTCTCCAACATAGGCTGTCATCTATGCCTTTTATCTTAGCCAATCTAACAGGTGTTAGGTGGTATCTCAAAGTTGTTTTGATTTGCTTTTCTCTGATGGCTAAAGATGATGAGCACTTTTTCAGGTGCCTTTCAGCCATTCGTAATTCCTCTGCTGAGAATTCCCTTTTTAGATCTGAACCCCATATTTGATTGGGTTATTCAAGGTTTTGGGCTCTAGATTCTTGAGCTCTTTATATATCTTAAAGATCAGTCCTCTATCACTTGTAGGGTTGTTGAAAATCTTTTCCCATTCTGTAGGCTGGCGTTTTGTCCTATTGACAGTGTCCTTGGCTTTACAGAAGCTTCTTAGCTTCAGGAGATCCCACTTATTGATTGTTGGTCTTAGTGTCTGTGCCACTGGTGTTATATTTAGGAAGTGGTCGCCTGTGCCAATTCGTAGAAATGTATTTCCCACTTTCTTTTCTATCAAGTTCAAAGTGGCTGGGTTTATGTTGAGGTCTTTAATCCACTTGGATTTGAGTTTTGTGCAGGGTGACAGGCTCGGATCTATTTGCATTTTTCTACACACTTCCATCCAGCTATGCCAACACCATTTGTTAAATATACTATCTTTTTTCCATTGAATGTTTTGGGCCTCTTTGTCAAAGATCAGGTGTTCATAGGTTTTTGGGTTAATGTCTGGATCATCAGTTTTATTTCATTGATCCTCAAGTCTGTTTTTATGCCAGTACCAGGCTGTTTTTATTACTGTAGCTCTATAGTATAACTTGAAATCAGGGATGGTGATACCTCCTGAGGTTCTTTTGTTGAGTAAAATTGTTTTGGCAATCCTAGCTTTTCTGTTATTCCAAATGAAATTGAGTATTTTTCTTTCAAGGTCCAAGAAATATTGTATTGGGATTTTGATAGGCAGTACATTGAATCTGTAGAGTACCTTAGGTAGAAGTGACATTTCTACTATGTTGTTCCTACCAATCCAGGAACATGGGAGAGCTTTCCATTTTCTGATATACTCTTCAATTTCTTTCTTCAGTGATTTAAAATTTTTGTCAAATAGGTCTGTTACTTCTTTGATTATAGTTACTCCAAGGTATTTAATACTATTTGCAGCTATTATAAAGGGTAATGTTTCCCTTATTTCTTTTTCAGCTCTTCTATCTTTAGTGTATAGAAGGGCTACTGATTTCTTTGTGTTAATCTTGTATCCTGCTACATTCCTGAAGGTGTTCATCAGCTGTAGCAGTTCCTTGAAAGAATTTTGTGGGTCACTTATGTATACAATCATATCATCTGCAAATAGAGATAGCTTCAATTCTTCTTTTCCAATTTGTATCCCCTTAATCTCTTTTTGTTCCCTTATTGATTTAGCTAAAACTTCAACAACTATATTGAATAGATATTGGGAGAGAGGACATCCTTGTCTAGTTCCTGATTTTAGTAGGATTGCTTTGAGTTTTTTTCCATTAAGTTTGATAGTGGCTGTCAGCTTCTTGTAAATTGCCTTTATTATATTTAGGTATTCTCCCTGTATTCCTGATCTCTCCAGGGCTTTAATCATAAAGGAGTGTTGGATTTTATCAAAGGCTTTTTCAGTATGGTGATTAAGTTTTAAACTAAAAATTAGAAGAATTTTTTTCCTGAAAATTAAGAATGATGAGCAGAAAAATAATATGATAATAGTCAATGCTAAAAAATGATTCATTGAATCATAAAAAAATAGATTGAAGGAAAATTAAATGTTTTTAATAGAGAAATAAGTCAGTAAAAGTTTGTGAATTGTATAATTTAAACAAAAATAAAGTGGCAATGAGAGAAGAAATATTTGGGTTTTAAGAGAAGCATATAAACACTTAAACTGCAAATTAAAAGTCAGAAACAAAAATGAATATAAAATGTCAAAAGTCACATTAACACAAAGAAATACAGATGGCAAATATATATACATGTAAAGATTCTTAACAGCATATCAGACAATTATTTTAAAAATGAAAATATAAGACAACAAAAAATCAGAATGTTAGAAATTAAAATAATGGTGACTATACATATTAGCACAAATATAACGGAAAAGGAAATTTATCCATTGCTGCTATGGATACAACCCTGTAAAATGACTTTGGAAAAGATTTAAACTATCCTTTACAAAATCTGATATAATTTCATCTGTATGATCCAGCTGCCATACTTTATTTGTAAGCAACTGTTCAGAGTATCTATTTATAATTACAAAAATCTGTAAATTCTTCATAGAACTTCAGTAAGTAAATATTTGAATAAACTGAAATTCATACATATGATGGAATATTTAATGCTAATAAGTCATCCTATCATGAAAATGTGAATTGAAGAAAGTTAAATATCATGCTGGTAAAGTAAGTAAGCAAAAATTATATATTGCATGATTTTAACTAAAACAAAATCATTGTGAAAGATTAGTGTTTCATAAGTGGTAGTAGTAAATACATGAAGCATAGGGGAATTGTAGTACAGAGAATTTTTTCTGTTGAATTAGTGGTATTTATATACGGATGTCATGCTGAGGCTCATCCTGGGTGTTTGACCATTTCCAGAGAGTGTCCAAGCAGGCAAAGGAAGGGTTGAGTTAGATGTAGTCATCAGGAAAATCTTGCAGCTATGACTAACTGGCAGTCTGGGAGCTTTTTTATTTTTACGGAAGTAAGCATGAATAGATCTATGTTGTTCCAAAACATAGATCATATCATTTCTGTTCTCAGACACGTGTTTCTCTTTCTCTTGCTTATCTTTTAGTCATGGATGATAAACTATGACAGAGCAGAATTATCTTCTACAACCATTTTTTTCTCATGTACCCAATAACTCACTCTCTAAGCATCTAGAAGTATATGACAGCCCATTCTCAGACTGGCAGCTCTTGTGGTTTCAAGGATTCTAGACAGAAAGGAAATCTCTAAGCTAGCCCAGGAACACTATCATATTCGGAGCAGCGTATTATTAATTCTTAATGGTCAGAATGCTAATTAGGCCCAAGAAAAATATTCAGGGCTAAGTAACTGTACTTATTAAATTCATGATATAATATAATGTTTTTGTTTTCTATCTTTATATCATTTATTAATATGTCTAATTTTGGCATTGTTTTGTTTCTTTAACATATGATACCAAAATGGCTCTGCATGAGTTAACTTTTCTAAGACAGTGAGGTTTTGAAACCTCATTATTTTATCATTTATCCACAGTAATTTTAGTCTATCAGTATAAGTCTCTATGTAGGACAAAGGTAACTCCAGCAAATCAAACATTGTTGCATATGCCATGTAGTCACCTGAGGGATAGTAGGAAAAAGCATGGTATTTGTTCTGATTATCTTGTTCCTAACTATGGGGGCAGATATTTTAACACTATCTCAGAGATTCACAAAGAGATCTCTGGCATTTTTACATGTGTAACAACCTTTAGGGAGTAATGAAGAAGTTTAAGTAGATAAGGATAGCTCCCTAAAAACAGGAAGGACAGTATGCTCAGGACATTCCTGGGAGAACTTAGAAGGAGTCCTATTGGGGAAAGACATAAATGAAAAATTTTCTATGAATCTAATCTTCCAAGTTGTACAAATATTAAATGCCCTTCATGTACACAGCACATGAATATATAAACCAAACTGAATGATAGTCACAATGATGATCATGTGTCTCAGCCTCACTGGATCTTTGTCAAGCTGCAGTGCTGGCTTAATGACATTTGCTGTTTCCATAAAATATGTCTGCACACCTGTCAAAATGAACATAATGCACAAAGCAAAGAACAAATCTTGAAGTACTAAATATATGTGTGTGTGCATTTGTATGTATACTTATTAGCTATAATAAATATATCCCAGTTACACAAGTCATATAATGACAAATCAATTGAACTGGTGAATAGCACCAATTAGAAAAACTATAAAAACTGCCTTCATCTTTTTTTTTATTTTTTCTTAACATATGAAACTGCCCCTAACACAAAACCTATAAATAAAAAGCAATGTAATTGTGAAAAATTCATCAAATAATATATATCATAATAACAATGCAAACTATGCCAAAGAGGTAAAATAAAGTATGCAGAAATTAATTCCTTTATGACATAATGATATATGACAAATAGATTTTAATAATAAGTGGCCAGAAAAATAAAGGATTTTAAAATATCTTCTAAGCCTCTTACTATTTCATAAGAAAAAATAATTAGTACTAGAAAATAACTGCCATAAATATTCAATTTTGTAAAATCATACAGAACTTAACAAATTTGTAAATTTATTTTGTGGTCGTGTTTTTCAACAAAGTCATAAGATACAACTTAATTTCATAAAATGATCACAATGATAATTCAAAATAAGTAGCTTAATGTATACTTAAAATCTGAAATTTACATATTAAAAACTATGGAACAAATGACCATGAAAATATATATATATACATGTATGAATATGTGTAATATTATGATAATGATAATATTTTCACAACTGAATTTAAGGCTAGCATAATTGATATGGAAGACTAAAAGCACTTGATGAAAATTGCGATACTAATAACTAGCAAGTTCTTTAAAGAGGAAGTACTGAAATTTTTCCAGCACAAGACAGGGAATTTAGCCTATCTGGAAGTCAATAAGTTTATAATACCTTAATTTTTTCATTTAGATTTATAAATTTTTATGAAAGTTGCATTCATAACTCTCTTGGCTATATTCAGAGTTGAGTTCAAGTTTTCTCCTTTTTGTACTTTTTTGTCCTCCATTACCATACTCTTGATTTAGCCTTGGTGAACTTAACAGAATTGAGAATAGTGATTATTTTTAATACTAGATATACTGTACAAGACTAGGTATTCCATTTTAATATTTCTATCTTTGTGGGTACCTTAAGAACAACATTGATTTCCTTTAAATAGGTCCTTTGTAACAGTGCCTCAATTCGTTCTGGGTACTTTATGTAGAACAAAGCAGAGACTAGAATAACTTTACCATTATGCTTAAAACATTTTTCTATTTTTTTCAAATTGTGTTTTTTAATTCTTAATCTTTGAGAAATTTGTAGATGTATGTCATGTTTTTTGATATATACACCCTTTATTAGGCCAATCTTAATCCTCCTGAGACTTTTTCAGTAATTATTCTACCCACACCTACAGCTTCATGCCTTCTTCAAACTTTCATTACCAAGTGAGAACAGTGTTGTCAATATATATGTTGTCAATATGTATTTTGCCTTAGAACTATATACTAGAATGTGGGAGAATTCAGAGGCCACACCCCTAAATAACATTATCCTTCTCTCCTAGCACCATTAACTACTAAGTATTTTTCAACTAGAAGAGTTTTGCAAGCCTCACTTCTATTCCTTTTGGAAGATGATTAGCTTGATCTTGTATAAGATTTGCACATGTGAACACAGCTTTTGTGATCTCACAAGTGTAGCAGTCCTCTTATGCGCAGAATATAGTGTTTCATTCTAGTCTTCCATGATTTCTGGCTCTTACATTTGTCTTATGTTCCCTGAGATTTTAGAGGAAAGAGGTGTAACATAAATATGCCATTGGTGTCCAAGCTCTCCCTAGTCATTTATTTTTTGCACTTTTACCAGTCTGAGTACACTGAAAATGAAAGAATCTCTGATATTGGCTGAGATAAAAAATACCATAGGTATTAACATTTTAATATAGATGCAGCAGTGCAACAAGTAATGGCAAAGTAATAAAAATAGAGGGAGATATAGGTATGAGCAGGACAGGTTTATATATAAAGTGTCTCTACATCTTTCTCTAAGTTTTAATATAAGCAGGCAAACAGTTCCCATACTATTCTAAAGAACTGATGGTAGTCTTTAACCAGTGTCATTTAATTATTAGTTTTTTTCTGAATCTAACTTGGTTAGACTTCAAGGTTGGTTAGACGTCGTGTTGATGTTTTGAACAGTTGTGTTGATAACAATCTTCACAATCGTTGTATAAAATACTGTCATCCCAATACTGGAATTCAAAAAGATCAAAATCCATAAAGCCTAAAATTCTTGAAGTCTAAATTATAAATAAAAACAACAGGGAGCTGGAGAGATGCCTCAGAGGTTAAGAGCACTGACTGTTCTTCCAGAGGACCTGCGTTCAATTCTCAGCAACCACTTAGTGGCTCACAACCATCTATCTTGAGATCTGGTGTCTTCTTCTGTATACTGTATAAATAAAAACAACAAGAAATAGTAAGATTTTCAGTCCTGTTGATAACAAGATTAAAAGGAAAAATTATCACAGAATAAAACTAATGATATAGTATATAAAAGGCTTCTATATTTAAAACAATAAAGAAAGAAAATTGAGAAACCACTCCAAAGTAGAAAGACTTCTATGTACATGCATTTATAAAAACAATATTATAAAAGTGGCCATCTTACTGCTGAAATAATTCTTCCAATTAATGCAATCAAAATCACAGTGACAGTCATAACAAAATTAAAAATATAACAAATTTCATACATTAGCACCGAAGACTCTGGATTACCTAAGCAAGGCTAAGTAAAAACAATATGGCATAATGTATCAATATATTTGATGTCAAATTCTGCTACAAGGACAGTAATATAAACAGTATGATACTAGTATAAAGGAAGACACACAGATTAAGAATAAAATCAAAAGCCTATTCCAATACCATATGACTAGACCATCTGATCTTCAACAAATATGCCACTGTAGAAAAGAAAACATCATCAACAAATGGCTCTGGAAAAATGGGATGTCTATGTGTAGAGGAATAAAATCAAATATTTATCTCTCAATGTGCACATAAATCAACATCAAATAAATCAAGGACCTCAATATAAGAATTTAAATTCCGAAATTATTTGAGGAAAATAATAAAAAATATTCAAGAAATAGGCATAGATAGTCTGAGTGAATAGGACTCTGATTACTTAAAAAGTAGGTCAGTAATCAATAAAAGGGATATTATGAAATTAAAAAGAAAACTGTCAATAAAATGAAGAAAAACACTACAGAATAGAAGAAAAATTGAAGCAAATTCATAAATCTGATGGAAGATATGTATCTGCAGTATATGAAATTTTAGTGGATTTTAAGCAAAAACATTCTTTTTTCATTGAAAGATGATGGGTGAATAACATGATTTAAAACACACACACACACACACACACACACACACACACACACACACCAAAACAAAACAAAACAAAACAAAATAAAACTTCTGGTTTGGCTGTAGAAGGGCTTCTTAGCAGAAATTTGTGGTGGCCATAGTGCATTCATGGGCATTAGCTATGACCTACTGTGCTTTCTTTATCTATAGCTGAGCCTAACCTGTCTTGAGAAGCTTTAGATTTTATTTTTTATGCTTCATGTATTTTAGAGAAAAGAGAAGTTTCATTATTGTGTGGGTTTTTTTTTTAAAAAAAAATCTATTCTGAATGGTTTGCTGCTTTATACAAAGTTTGATTTTGATTTTCAGAAAACAATAAAAAAATTGAAAAAAATAAGCATCAAAAAATAGAGGTTACTGGACATTCAGATGATCTGACTTTGGTTCACAGCAGTGTCAGAGCCATTGGGTTACAAACAACAGTTTGTAATTCTAATGCTGGCCTTTGTGGGCACCCACATATGACAAAACTCTCTCTACTTCCATACCTTCCTCTCTTTTCTCCCTCCCTCCCTTTTACCCTCCCTCTATCCTTTAATCCCTCTGTCTAACATAAACTTAAAAGAAAAGAAAAATAGAAATAAACAACCAAGTTAAACACTTGGACATAAAGCTAAAGAGAGTTCTCAAAAGAAGGTATGTAGATGACTAATATTTTAGAGTGTTCAACATCATTTGCCTTGAGGAAAGGAAGAGAAGGATTATTGAAATAAGAATACTCTTTCATTCTTAGTGGAAGTATAAACTGATAAATTACTTTGGAAGTCATTACTGATATCTCTAAAATATCTAAAAATAGAACTATCATGTGGTACACCTATACTTCTCCTTGGTAACCTATTCAAAGTATTCTCACAGGAAAAATTACACATTCATATTCACTGCTGCTTTTGTTGCAATAGTTAGGAAATTAAATTAGCCAAAATAGCCTTCAACTACTAAATAAATATTTTAAAGTGTTTGTATATATACAGTAGAAATTTAGTCATTTTTAGATAGGCATTCCTCCTTGTCCTTCTGAAATTACCTCCTTCATTTCTCTATGGTTGTAACCCTCTTTTCTGATTA
Organism: Sigmodon hispidus; assembly: GCA_004025045.1. NCBI lineage: Eukaryota > Metazoa > Chordata > Mammalia > Rodentia > Cricetidae > Sigmodon > Sigmodon hispidus. Next base: position 110,397 of record PVIH01005101.1, read on the forward strand.
TTTCATTTCATATAACATATATCCTGCTATTTCCTTCCCAAGTCTATCCTGCCTTCTATGTATCTTTATATTTTCCTGGATCTTATTGCTATTTCATGTTGTATACACACTTCTAAGGATTTAGAGTAGGAACCATACATGACAAAGTGCATGTGGCATCTGTCTTTTGAAGTCTGGGCTATCTCATGTAATATAATCTTTTCCAGGTCTATCCACTTACTAATAATATTCCTGCTTTCATTTACATATATACCTAGATAGTATTCCATTGTTTACAAGTAGTACTTTTCATTATCCATTTATCTGTTAAGGACACTAAGGTTGTTTCCATTATTTTCTGACTGTTATGAATAGGGTAACAGAATCACAGCTAAGCAAATATCTGTGGAGTAAAATATGAAGTTTATTGAGCAAATACTAATAAGCAGTATGTCTGAGTCATGTCTGGTAGGATTGCTTGTAGTGTTTAGAGGAGTCTCATACTCATTTCCAAAGTATAGTCACCAGCTGACATTCCCACAATCTTAGAAATAAAAGAATTTTAAAAACCCAGAAAAATGTCAGCATCAACACACATAATACCATGGAAAAGGAAGTTTTTTATATAGTTCCACCCCTGGAAAAACTACAGGAAATTAATGATTGCTGAGAGAATTTAGCTTTTCCCAGGTACGATCTATTTTGGTTGTTCAATGCCATGTATCAAAAACATAAGTCTTGAAATTTTATAAATAACTATCAATTATGGAATCAATGGGTCATGTATGTATATGTGTGTGTACGTGTTTGTGTGCACTACATATACCTATATACAGGAAACAATAATAATCAAGAAAAGGAGGCTATGAACTTTAAAGAATGGGGCACAGGTAGGGCTCAAGGGAGGGTAGCTGAGAGACTCAAAGGTGGAAAGGGAGTGAGAAAGTTTTACAAGTCTATTTCAATTTAAAACATGTTATTTACAAAAAGAAATTCTCAATAACAAGAATGGAAGTCTTCCATACAAGATTTTGAACTCTGATGCCATAGAGACATACAAATCCACACAAGCTATTATCATTATTCTTGGATACTTGGCAAAACTAAATAGTAAGAACCTACTGCTTAAGACAAAACACACTTTGTTTCCAATCCATCATAACAAAAAAATATCTGTAACTGAACTGAGAATTTCCTCCTTCTGGTAGTTTTCATAGTGCTGAAAGTTGTTGTGCAGACCACTTTGTAGAAAAGAGACATAACTTTTTTCCTTCACCCACCTTTCCATGGTACAATATTAACTTCACAGGGAAATGGAGGTGAAAGAAAAAATAGTGGTATAAGGTTATGTGAGTAAGAAACTGTGGATTACATTTCTGATCATTTCCAAAGGAAGAAATTCAGGCCTGATACTATAAATCTAGTTTGATACCTATGACTCTGGAGGTCACAGGTCCTAGGCCAAGACCTAATGCTAGTTTTTTTTTCATTGATTTGCTTAGTAGTGTACTATTTGCTAAAACTGCCTTCTTATTTAAGCTTATATCTAGAAATCTCAATATCTCTCACTTTTGACCAGAGATAGTTCTCTTTGTAGCGATCAGCAGTTAATGCACAGAATCATAGCTTATCTAAAAGCTAAGAGTAAATGTTGATTAAGCATTTACTCCTAAGTGAGACTTCTATATCAGCATCAACCTCAAGGCACACAAAACAATGTGAAAAAGAAAGGAACAGAAAGAGTACAAGAAAGAGAATATGAGAAGTGCTACAAAATGCCAACACAACATAGACATTGAACCCATTAGTACTGCATTTCAAACTATCTGTAAAGATCAAATTTAAGAGTTTAGTCAATATTCTATGGGTTAGAAAGAAAAATAGAAAAGACATAATGGGGGTATGTATTATGCATCCCCAAGTTGCTGAAAATAGGGAAGTGAAGAACATTGATAAAGAAAATTGTTTATATGTATGAAAGTGTTAAATAATAAAATATATGCTTTAGAACAATTAGATACTTAATGTTGAACAAAATGCTATAATACCAGGGAATATATTTCACCTTAAAAAATGCTACCTTTATCAGCTTTGATATGTATCTCACTAGTAAACTACTTGCAAAGCATATGTTCAGCCCTAAATTTAAAACATGTACTATATGTACTACAAAAAGACTATATAACATAGATAGAATTATGAGAAAGGAATATAGCATGAAATATCATAAAAATAAAAAAATCATTTAAAAAAAAACTACAACTACTGGGAAAATGTGATGGGAGGTTCAGAGACAGATAAAAAGGGGGAAGTATTCTGCCCACCTACAACCCTTCCCCAGGCCCAAGTCCCACTGCTGAGTCTTGCCTACAATACAAGGGGACTCCTTCCACTAAGGTACAGACCACAACAGACAAAGCAGGTGAGTGACCTACCTGCCAGTAGAACTGAACTTTTCTCAGAGTCTGTCCTATAAAGCATATTCCTAGTCCCATACCATCCCAGTTCATGTCTGGACCTGATCCTGTTGGGCTTTGTCCCCAGCCTCAGACTACTTATACCACTGAGATGCAGACCGTGTCAGCCAGAATGAATAAGTAAACCACTTGACAGCAAAACTTCACCCATTCCTGTATTATGTCAGCCACAATAATTCCCAAGGCCCACACCACCCTCAACTAATCCCAGGCGCAGGCACATAGGCACAGAGCACAACAGCTAGAATAGGTGATTGAACTTCCTTCCAGTGGAATTGCACCTCTCTCCAGAGTCTGTAATTAAGGGCACTTGATGCTGTTGGGCACTGTCCTGTGCCCCAGAAAACTTCTGCAGCAGACATGTAGACAACATCAGCAAGAAAATGTGAATAATTCATCTGCCTATGGAACTTCACCCCTGCACAATGTCTGTCTCCTAGGACCATTTTCCTGTGGGACGGTGTTTCTGTATGCTATGGATATGTGTTGCTACCACTGAATAACAAATAAGTTGTTTTGGCATATGGCAAAACAGATTACACCAAGCAGGAAATCCAAGTGGAGAGAGAAGATAAAAAGGGCAGAGTCTGGAAGACATGATACAGCCACCCAAGAAGCAAGATGTAAAGTTATTGATAAGCCATAGGACATGTGGCAATATATAGACTAATAGAAATGGGTTAATTTAAGATGCAAGAGCTAGCTGGTAATAGTCTCATTCATAGACCAAATATTTTGTAATTTTGTAACTAATATAAGCATCTGTACGTTGATTTGGGACCAAGCAGCTATACCCATCCATGGGCCAATGCCAACACACATCATCATCTGAGGGTACCCCTCTGTTGGGCCCTCCTGCCAACCCCATTGTACTTCTACCAATAAGAGTCAGGCCAAACCAGCCAGAGCTGAAGAATTGTTGCCGAGTTCTAAGAGTTACATCAGGGTAGGGGGCAAGAAGGTACAGAGTCAAGAACACATACCCTGTCAGTGAGATGAAAAATCTAACTGATTTACTCAACAATGGGGAGAACATTATATACTCTTCTCTCAGCACACAGGCTGTGTCACAATCTGGTGATATTGCATGGCTTTCCCTCATTGGCTGGGCATGATCAAGAGATCAGACAACATCTGTAGCTAGGCAAATTCACAATAGTCTGGAACTCTGGGCAGTGCCTATAGCAAATACTGAGAAATCAGTAATATTGAATAGCTGCTGTTGATAGGCCCTTAGGCAGACTCCAGGTTGTATCAAAGTGAAGTACATTATGTTCATAGCTTGGCAAATGGTTTGATCCAATTTTCTATGCTTTATGGACCTGTACTGCTACAAAGGTCCTTTAAACACTACAACATCTGAAATTTTAAAATTCACTTAAGTGTTGTGTCATTTCTAATATCAGTGCAAAAGATGGTAGAAATACTACAATTGATATCAATAAACTTAGAAAATTATGAACACAGGATCTACATGGTGACTCACACTTTTAATTCCAATACATGTGAAATAGAGGCAAATGGTACTTTGATTCAAGACCAGCCTGGTCTACACAGAAAATTACAAGCCAACCATGACTATAAACTGAGTCACTGTCTGTATTTAAGTACATATTATAAATATTTAATTCTACTAAACTGGAAAAAACAAAAGAAGTGAATGAATATGCTGGCTTGAATGGAAATAAATCCCTTAAGCCAATACAGATTAGAATTATTGTAAGTGTGGCCTTATTAGAGTTGGTGTGGTGTTGCTGGATGAAATGTACCACTACAGGTGGGCTTTAAAATTTCAGAAGCTCTGAAACCCATCTTTTGATTGGATTATTCAAGGTTTGGGGCTCTGGATTCTTGAGTTCTTTATATATCTTAGAAATCAATCCTCTATCACTTCTAGGGTTGGTGAAAACCTTTTCCCATTCTGTAGGGCTGTCATTTTGTCCTATTGACAATGTCCTTGGCTTTACAGAAGCTTCTCAGCTTCAAGAGATCCCACTTATTGACTGTTGATCTTAGTGTCTGTGCCACTGGTGCTTTATTTCGGAAGTGGTCGCCTGTGCTAATTCGTAGAAGTGTATTTCCCACTTCCTTTTCTATCAAGTTCAGAGTGGCTGGGTTTATGTTGAAGTCTTTGATAGACTTGGATTTGAGTTTTGTACAGGGTGACAGGCTTGGATCTATTTGAATTTTTCTACACACTATCATCCAGCTATGCCAACACCATTTGTTAAAGATACTATCTTTTTTCCATTGAATATTTTGGGCCACTTTGTTGAAGATCACGTGTTCATAGGTCTTTGGGTAAATGCCTGGATCCTCAATTTTATTCCATTGAACTAAGAAGGGAATTCTCAGCAGAACTACAAATGGCTGAAAGGCACTTGAAAAAGTGATCATAATCTTTAACCATCAGAGAAATGCAAATGAAAACAACTTTGAGATACTACCTGACACATGTCAGATTGGCTAAGATAAAAGACACAGATGATAGCCTATGCTAGAGAGGTTGAAAAGCAAGGGGAACACTCCTCCATTGTTGGTGGGAGTGTAAGCTTGTTCAGCCACTCTGGAATGCAGTATGGCGATTTCTCAGAAAACTGAGAATCAATCTCCCCAAGGACCCAGCAATACCACTTCTGGGTGTATACCCTAAAACGCACAGTCACACTCCAAAGGCATTAGCTCAACTATGTTCATAGCAGCATTATTTGTAATAGCAAGAACCTGGAAACAACCTAGATGCCCCTCAACTGAAGAATGGATTAACAAACTGTGGTACACCTACACAATGGAGTACTACTCAGCAGTAAGAAAAAAATGATAACCTAAAATTTTCAGGCAAATGGTTGGATTTGGAGAATATCCTCCTGAGTGAGGTATCACAAATCCAGAAAGATAATCAGGGGATGTACTCACTCATTAGTGGACTGCAAACAAAAAAGAAAAAAAGCAAAGCATGCCCAGGCTGCAAACCACAACCACTGAATAACGTGGGATCTGAAACACCATGGACTGACTGACACCTTGGATTCCAATCCCCCTAGAGGAACACCTGACTCAGTCTTGATATTGGGGGGAGAAAGCTGGATTTGCCAGGAGTGGAGGCTTAACTGAACAATATTTGGACCTTGGGACCTTGGGACCTCCTGCCCATCCTGGGGAGGAGATGTGGAGATGTGGAGAAGAGAGAGTGACCTGATATGGTCAGAGGGGGAAGGGACCTTGAATAAGGATATACACAGATAGAAAATGTGACTTCTTTATTCATAATAAAAAAGGAAAAAAATTCAGAAGCTCAACAGGGGTCTATTGGTTCATTGTCTCTTACTACAACCTGTTGATAAAGATGCTAACCGCTTTTTTAAAACCATGCTTTCTGCATGCCATAACGTTTCCTACTATAATACTGTATTAAACATCTGAACTGTATCCCAGGCCCGGGCAATATTTTTTTTATAAAAGTTGTCACAGACATGATATCTATGGGCAGCAATAAAACTCTAAGACACCACAGAAACTAAGGAATTTAAAAGAATCACATGGTGAGTAGGGAACAGTAATAGGATACAGGTGATAGGAAGGGTAAATGGGAAAAGTAGGAGGAAGGCACTAATAAAGAAAAGAGAATAAAATCAGTACAAATAGAGTGAGTAAGAAGAGAAAAAACACAAGGACATTTGTCTGATAAAGTCTCAAAAGACAGCACATAATTACCTCAAATTTTATATATAGTATTATAGGTATGGTAAGACATTAATAAAATTCTTTTGCATTATTAGAGAAGATAAAATGTCTTCCATAACAATTTACTTTGTTACCTTTTTGTTGCCTTCTACAGTTGAAGTCTTTATTGGTGAAGATATCACATACTTTATAGGATTGTGATATAATCTGAAAGTCTTTTTCCTATGAAAATCATGTCCAGTACTAGAAATCAAGCCAACTAACCAAGAATAGTGAGATAATGTGTTTTAGGACATGAACTATTGAATTATCACCACTTTACTGGGTGTGGTATGTAATTCTAAATTGCATTTAAAATATTATCATCTTCATACCTATGGATAAACATAGTTCTCACCTCTCATCAGAGAAACTTTTTCTATACCAAATGAATGAAACAGAGAACTTTACAGAAAAGATCAACTAATCAAACTGCAGAGCCAAAGACAAATAATACATCTACAACATAACACAACAAATCTTATAATAGAATTTTCTACCTCTGCTTAGCCTCTGCAGTCTGGACTCACACTCAGCTACTTAACCCCCCAAAATGAATAAGATATTTATATTTTTTGTCAGCTTCTTTTTTCTCTTTTTTTATTATTATGAATAAAGAAGTCACATTTTCTGTCCATGTATATCCGTATTCAAGGTCCCTTCCCCCTCCCACCACATCAGGTCATTCTCTTTTCTCCACATCTCCCCATGCCCCCACTGGCAGGTGGTCCCAAGGTCCCAAGGTCCCAATATTGCTTTGTTCAGCCTCCACTCCTGGCCGATCCAGTTTTTTCCCCCCAATACCAAGAGTGGGTCAGGTGTTACACTAGGGGGAGTGGGATCCAAGGTGTCAGTCTAAGGTGTTTCTGATCCCAAGCTGTTCAGTGGTTGTGGTTTGCAGCTTGGGCATGCTTTGCTTTTTTCTTGTTTGTTTGTTTAGAGTCCACTAACGAATGAGTGCTTTCCTTGCTTATATTTCTGGGTTTGTGAAGCCTCACTAAGGAGGATATTCTGTAAATCCATCCATTTGTTTGCAAATTTTAGGATATCATTTGTTTTTTCTTACTGCTGAGTAGTACTCTATTGTGTATATGTACCACAGTTTGTTAATCCATTCTTCAGTTGAGGGACATCTAGGTTGTTTCCAGGTTCTTGCTATTACAAATAATGCTGCTATGAACATAGTTGAGCTAATGCCTTTGGAGTGCGACTGTGCGCTTTTAGGGTATATACCCAGAAGTGATATTGCTGGGTCCTTGGGGAGATTGATTCTCACTTTTCTAAGAAACTGCCATACTGCATTCCAGACTTGCTGAACAAGCTTACACTCCCACCAACAATAGAGGAGTGTTCCCCTTTCTCTACAACCTCTCCAACATAGGCTGTCATCTGTGTCTTTTATCTTAGCCAATCTGACATGTCAGGTGGTATCTCAAAGTTGTTTTCATTTGCATTACTGTAATAGCTAAAGATGATGATCACTTTTTTATGTGCCTTTCAGCCTTTTATAATCCTGCTGAGAATTCACTTTTTAGATCTGAATCCCATTTTTTGATTGGATTATTCAAGGTTTTGGGCTCTAGATTCTTGATTTCTGTATATACATTAGAGATCAGTCCTCTATCACTTGTAGTGTTGATGAAAATCTTTTCCCCTTCTGTAGGCTGTCGTTTTGTCATATTGACAAGTGTCCTTGCCTTTACAGAAGCTTCTCAGCTTCAGGAGATCCTACTTATTGATTGTTGATTTTAGTGTCTGTGCCACTGGCGTTATATTTAAGAAGTGGTCGCCTGTTCCAATTCGTAGAAATGTATTTCCTACTTTGTTTTCTATCCAGTTCAAAGTGGCTGGGTTTATGTTGATGTTTTTAATCCACTTGGATTTGAGTTTTGTGCAGGGTGACAGGCTTGAATCTATTTGCATTTTTCTACACACTATCATACAGCTATGCCAACACAATTTGTTAAATTTCTATCTTTTTTCCATTGAATATTTTGGGCCTCTTTGTCAAAGATCAGGTTTTCATAGGATTTTGGGTTAATGCCTGGATCCTCAATTCTATTCCATCAATCCACAAGTCTCTTTTTATGCCAAGCTGTTTTTATTACTGTAGCTCTGTATTATAACTTGAAGTCAGGGATGGTGATAACTCCTGAGGTTCTTTTGTTGAGTAAAATTGTTTTGTCAATTCTGGCTTTCCTGTTATTCCAAAAGAAATTCAGTATTCTTCTTTCAAGGTCCAAAAATTATTGTGTTTGTGATTTTGAAGCACAGTGCATTGAATGTGTAGATTGCTTTTGGTATAATTGTCATTTTTACTATTTTGTTCCTACCTATCTAGGAACATGGGAGAGCTTTACATTTTCTATATCCTCTTCAATTTCTTTCTTCAGTGATCTAAAATGTTTGTCAAATAGATCTGTTACTTCTTTGGTTATAGTTACTTCAAGGTATTTAATACTATTTGCAGCTATTATAAAGGATAGTGTTTCCCTTATTTCTTTTTCAGCCCTTTTATCTTTAGTGTATAGAAGGGCTAATGATTTCTTTGAGTAGATCTTATATCCTGCTACATTGCTGAAGGTGTTTTTCAGCCGTAGAAATTTCTTTGAAGAATTTTGTGGGTCATTTATATATATATAATCATATCATCTGCAAATACATATAGTTTTACTTCTTCTTCTCCAATTTGTATCCCCTTAATCTCCTTTTGTTCTCTTATAGCGTTAGCTAAAACTTCGAGAACTATATTGAATAGCTAAGGGGAGAGAGAACATCCTTGTATAGTTCCTGATTTTAGTGGGATTTCTTTGAGTTTTTCTCCATTAAGTTTGATGCTGGCTGTCAGCTTCTTATAGATTGACTTTATTATATTGAGATATTTTTCCTATATTCCTGATCCCTCCATAGCTTTTATCATAAAGGAGTATTGGATATTGTCAAAGGCTTTTTCAGCATGATATATTTATATTAATTACATATAAGTAATATAATTATATGAGCTTGGCCTATGGCTCAAGCATATTGCTAGGTAGGTCCTGCATTTAATGCAATCCATTTCTCCTAATTTGTCTTGCCATGTGGCCTGTGGCTTACCTCTTTCTTTACATCTTGCTTTTGGGGTGATTTTATTTTATTTCTCTCTGATTACTCCATCCTTTTCCTTTTTCTATGCTCAGAGTACCTACCTGCTTCTAAGATGCCCTTCCATAAGCCAAAACATTCTCTTTATTAACCATTTATTTTTACAGCATACAGAAAGACATCCTACATCACTTCTACTTTTCTGTCTAATCAAAGGTTTTAATTTCAACATAGCAAAATTACACATAATAACAGCTATCAATCAAGAATTTCAGTTACAATATTTAATCTATTTATATTTTAAAAAATTAAAGAAAATATTCTATTATCTAACTTAGCTTTGTTAGCCTAAAATTTCATACCTTATATGCCTTTTATAATAACTATAAATATCTAATCTTTCACTACATCAAAGACCACAGAAGAATAAAGTATTACCTGAGTATTCAAGAAGTTCAAGTACCTTTCAGAGTCTAGAAATGACAAGGATGACATCTGGCTGCCTGGACAGTCACCCAAAATTTCCCTTGTAGAGCATCCATCTTCAGCTTATGAGCCTAGAGTTTTGAGCATACCTTTCAGTGAAGTAGGAAATTTGAAGGACTATTTTGCAATTCTGAAGTAGCTCATCAGTTGCTTCCCATTGTCTCCTGAAATATGTCTGGCGGTTTTCTCTGTGAAGTAGGAACTTGAAGAATCATCTTGGCTTGTTCTGCCCAAGTTCAAAGGTCACTTTCCTATGGGTCCTTCATGTCCAGTTTATACAGCATACTGTCAGGTTGTTGAGGCAAGAACAGTTTCTTTTCCAATGGCTAATTTTTGCTACAAAGAAAGTAAATTCCATATGGAGTTTGTTCAATGCCCATCATCCTTTTGAAGTAGAGGGATGCTGCCAGGAGCAGACCTATCTTACTGTTTAGAAAAGTCTAAGTTCTTAATTTTAAATTCCATGTTCTCTATGTTTTTAAAGTATTTGAAGATTATTCATCTAATTGAAATATATTTGTATACTTAAAAAATCTTACCTAAAATGACTATATTTGATAACTATAGTTGATTATTAACCTGCATTTTAAACTGTACATTACAGCTTTAAAGAAATTGCATAAATATAGTACCCCAAACAAGAGTAGAAATATAGCAAAGTTGACCTTAAATTTGTATAAATGAACCAAAATCCATACAAATGAAGAATATTTTCAGATTAACAGCTATTTTCTGGATTACAGTAGATACAGTAATTTATCTTTTAAAATCATTTTTATATCATATGTCAATTTTTATCCTAGAAAGAGATTGACTATGACAATTTACCATTTATAATGATAACAAACATTTATAGTCATTATTCTGGAAACTTAGGCATAGCTTTTCACTACTACTTCCTGCTGTTTATGGGTACTGGAAAACTTATGAAAGTCTTGAGGCTGGATCGTATTGGTTGGCATTCTTGAAGCTAATGTGGCCATCTCGTCCCATAAGAGAATTTTCAGGGGGTCTTCCTTGATCAAATCATATTAGTCTGGAAGCAATCCACAAGTTCTTTTCTTCTGGAGAAAGAAAAGAAAAACCTCTTTTCCAAAGCAACATATGCTCAGTCTCAAATTTCAAAGTCAAGATACATTTAAAATTTATATGTTTGTCTAACTTAGCAGCCTTTACAATCAAATGTCTTTCCACAGTTAGCTCATTAACAGTTCAAAATTTAAAGAAAACACAGTAGTAATCATAATCCAGAGTTTGTATATTTTCCATATTTACATTGCTCATTATATTTTTATTACTCTATATCTCTTTTAAGAAATGTCTCTACTCTTTTTCCTTTTCTTTCCCAATTTATGTATTCTTTTTCACACACATTTTAACCCATTTAGAAGTTTTCTCCATCTGAATCTGTTTTATTGCATATCATTGATTATTTTCTAACCAACAGAACTTTTTTAAATGTTAGGCTGTGAAGCAGTGCTTTGAGTGCTGACTCTGCTCCATTCAGCTTTTCAACATCACAGAGATACCACAGTCATGCTTATCTTCTCAATTCTGAATAGCAATATCAAATATTGTGGTTCTATTTACCACCTCAGGTCTGGGGAATTTTAGGGTCCACATTGCCACCAAGTAGAACACCAGTGCCTACTGCCCATGAACTCCATTTAAGTATTTGCATCAGGGTCTCTTAATGTGCCACACAGATTTTTTGCCACTAAGGTTGAGTCAGTAAACCTGTCTTAAAAGAGCTTCACCTCTGCTTGCAACCAGCAAACAGAGCTATTCCAAGAAAACAGTGCTACTAAGAAGTCATCCCCTTTTTGTCTGTATAAACATAAACCTTAAAACCATCATACGCAACTTGAGTTTACATCAAAGCTCTTGTAAGACCTTGGAAACCCACATTGTTGTATCTTAAGCTGCCCACCTCAAACTTGGCATTTGTAATTAAAGCCTGCACATCTCACCATTTCTGTATCATGGTCCATATTAGAGACACAACTCAGAAGCTGTTATTGGTTCTTTTTCTGTGATCTAGAACCCATTTTAGTGTTTTTTCAGACTTTATTTGGATAAGTGCCTCATGTTGGAATGCCATTTGTTGTATAGATTTCTGGCTTGGCCTAGGCCTGCACTCTGGATCTTCCCACCACTGCTTAGCTCCTCAAAAAAGACTCAGACATGCTTGGCCTATCCCTCAGGCGTATTGCAAGCTAGCTCCCACATCTTAACCTATTTCCACTAATCTCTCTTGCCACATGGCCCATGGCTTACCTATTTCTTTACATCTCACTTCTTGGGCAGCTAAATTTCATCTCTGTCTGACTCTTCTCTCCTTTCTCTTTATTTATGCTCAGATTTCCTGTCTGCTTCTAGGATACTTTGCCATAGGCAAATATAGTCCCTTTAGTATCCAATTATTTTCATAGCATAAAGAAAGACATTCTACATCAAACTCCTACACCTTATATTCAGGAAACAACTCAGGAAAAACAGAAATATTTTCAGAGCCAAAAGACAAAAAAAAATCTACTGTGAAATCATGTCTTCTCAAAATGAAAAAAGGGTTCATCTAGAGTTTATGTGAAACTCAGGTCCTTAAGAAACAAGCACTTTGGAGAAGACACATTAAGGCAGGGGAGGTATTAAAACAAAAGCAAATTGGGAAATAATGGATATAGAAAAATTAAAACATTTAAAGGAGTTGGGTGAGAAAGTGAAAAAGTGGTATAATACTTAAACAAAATGTAGGGTATATTTAATGCTATACTGAAACCCATGAAAATGCCACCTGTGTAAAATACTATATAATCTGAGTGGATGGTAGAACAGTTGTGATAATCTGGTAATTCAGATTAAAAGTTTAAGTGAGAATGGAGATAGGATGGCCATAGATACATATAGAGATAAAGAGTAGATATAATTATATGCAGAAGCCTTGTGGAAATAAATACACTAGTTTGTAAGATAATTAGAAATATAATGTATACTGAAAACTTTTGGAGAAAACCCCTCTTCACAGATGGATAACTATGCTTTCAGATGATGCGGGTCAGTAAATAAAAATGTGTGGCCATTATAAATACCTCCCAAAGGTTTTAGTCAGAGGTCACCTGAAACAATAAACTATTAATACTACTCTTAATTTTGAACCATATCTTGTAACTAGATAATAAAACATTTTAAAGATACCATTCAACTTCCTTCCAACCAGCTTACATTGTGCTAGAAGATGCAAAGAAAGCAAGAGGCAAAAAAGGAACAAAATTGTCTCTCCCACTGCTCGATTTTGTATGCTACAATATTGGCCTGCCTGGGAAGTTTGCCAACTGGTATTAACACTGACATGAGAGTTATGGGGTATCCAAAAATCTTCTAATTGAATGAGGCCTATTCTAAAAGAGGTGTTTGATACTAGCTAGGCCAAAGTCTATAACTAGGGAAATCACAACCCCTAGGTGTGAACATACTGCTACTGTTAAATTTAATGTTCATGCTGCCAATCTACTTCTTGAATATGTGTGTTTATTTCCATAGATTTGGGTTGCTCTCAACTTTGGTCAGAGAAGTTTATTTTCAAGATCCTCTGGTTAAGACAAAGACTCATACCTTGTCAAAGGACAAAGTATAAGTAATTGAGTGCTCAGCTGTGGATGAATCTGCTATATTATTTTTTACTCACCAAATATCATGAGGATATCACAGAAGGGCATACAGAAAGAATGTAAGAAACAAATGAGTGAGAGATTTAATATACGGACTTCTGTAAATAACATAACTGCTGCATACTTCAATTAATAGCCCCTTTAGTTACAAGCTCAAGATCAAATTTATCAAAACTCTAACGTGAATTTTGAAGAATGTGTCTAAAGTCACATCATTGGAAGGGCTATGAGCAATTGATAATTTATGAGAAATAAAAAGTCACTCTTTTTGAAGCAATGACCTCTGGTAGGTTTTTGTCCACACTTGAGCAGGAGGACTTGAATGTTACACATGAATGGGCACAGGTGCAGCACTAATGGACTCAGAGCATTATTAAAAACAAAAACAGTTATGTTGATTATTATATTATATTATTATGTTGATAGTAGAAATGCATGAAGACAAGAAGATGACAGACTGGGGTCACTATAAAGAGCTGGAGTGAGTAAATGGTCAATGGATACAATCAAATATATTGTCTAAATGTATAAGCTCTTTTAAAAACATTAGTTTTATAAGTACTCTTTAAGATAATATAATGGTTTAAATAAGAATGATCGCAATAAGCTTATATAATGTGATGCTTAGTGACTGGGGACTACACTATTGAATGGATTATAAGAATTAGACAGTGGAGCTTCATTGGAATAAATATGTCACTAATGGTTGGCACTGATGTTTCACAAGCCCATGCCCAGTAAAAGTCTTTTCTCTCTCTTTCTAGGAATCAGGATATAGTTTTCAACAACTACTCCTGAGTCTGCTTGCATGTCACCATGATTCTTGCCATTATAATAATGCACTAAACCTCTACCATAAAATCCAGCCCCAAATTACATGCATTCTCCTATAATAGTTGCCTTAATCATGGTGTCTCTTTACAACACTTGAACAATGACTAAATTAGTTAGGCTGTCGTTCAAGCCATGCAATTTTTGCAAGAAATTAGGTGTAGGCCAAATCTGACATACATAACATTTGATACTTTTTCATTATATTTTTTCAACAAAATTTTTTTTATTATTTGAGAATTCTATACAATATACCTTAAGCACATTTGGCTGCCAGTCTTCTCAGTTTTATGCTTCAACCCTTGTACCATCCTTCCCAAGAACAGAATGAATACAACACAATAAAAAATGTCTAATTTGTGTTGCCTATATACTCCTTGGAGCATGTTCAAAATTTCAGTGGCCACCCTCTTAAAAACAAGTCCTTCCCCAAACTCCCACCTAAAGCCATCAACTGTGAAGAGCTACACTTAAGCACCTTTATTAAAATTTTTAAGGACTCTCTTCAATAAGTTCCTCTCTAGACTGTATTTTTTTTGTTGTTGTTGTTTCTGTTTCAAATTCTACCATGGTATAAACTGCTTGCACTATGTACAGATCAAGAATTAAAAAATAGAATTTGCACAGATTTAATATTCATGGTATTTAATATCCTTTTAAACAATATCAGAAAATATATTGCCAATCAAATTTATCTTAAAAAACTGTAAGTTTTCAATTAAAATTAAACATGAGAACTCTTACAATATAAAATTTTAGAAAGCAGGAATAATATCATAGTATGTGTTAAGAAATTTTATTATCCACTTACCTTAATAACTGAGAACAAAAGTAAAATACCATTACCTATATACAGCTTCCTTAGCACTGTAAATCATTAAATCCCATGAAGATACATAGAAGTTTATGTCTGTATGTTTTTCTTGTTCTATGACTCTTATTCCTGCTAAAATTAAAAAGTAACAAAATACTAAATAAGAAAAGTTATGTCATAATTCCTTAATGTTTTCTAATCTAGAGGGCTGGGAGGGGGAAGGGAGTTTGAACAAGGAGATACATGGATAAAAAATGAGACTTTATACATAACAAGTAAATGGAAAAAAAGGTTAAAAGAAGACATTTTATTTGAGGAACTGCTTTATTTGTCATCATTTTCTTAAGTATTGCCATGATTTGAAAATTTTATACTCTCAGCATTAAAGGCTGGCAATTTCTTAGAAGTCCTCATAAAAATCTATAATGTTACTAGAATGTGAAAATAAAACAGAATTAATGAAAATTAAAAAAGAAAATTTACCGAGCTGAATATAAATGCTAAATTTTCAATTATGTTGCTAATCTATTAAATATTTATTTTACAGCTTTGAGATACCACCTTACACCTGTCAGAATGGCTAAGATCAAAAACACAAATGATAGCCTATGTTGGAGAGGATGCAGTGAAAGGAGAACACTCCTCCATTGTTGTTGGGAATGTAAACATGTTCAGCCACTCTGGAATGCAGTATGGAGGTTTGTCTGAAAACTGGGAATCATTCTCCCCAAGGATCCTCCAATACCACTATTGGGCATATACCTTAAAGACACACATTTACACTCCAAAAGTATTAGTTCAACTATGTTCATCGCAGCATTATTTATAATAGCAAGAACCTGGAAAAAAATCTAGATGTCCTTCAACTGAAGAATGGATTAACAAACTGTAGTACATCTACACAATGGAGTACTACTCAGTAGTAAGAAAAAAATATTATACTAAAATTCACAGGCAAATGGATAGATTTGGAGAATATCTTCCTGAACTCATTCTGTTGAGAATGTAAAATGGTAGAAACTCTTCCATTGCTGATGGGAGCACAAACTTGTACAGCTACTATAAAAAAAGTATGGTGTTTCCTCAGAAAGGTGGACATTATCTTCCTCTAGACAAAGATATACCATTCTTGGGCATATATGCAAAGAATATTCCATTCTACCACAATGTCACTTGCTCAACTATGTACATAGCAGCTTTATACATAACAGAAAAAAAAAACTGGAAACAGTCTATACTTTCCTCAAGTAAAGAATGTATAAAGAAGTGTAATGTATTTCCTTTATGGAGTATTACTAAATGGTTAATAAATAAAATCAGGAAATTTGCAGCCAAATGGATGACAGTAGGGGAAAAATCACCACAAGTGAGGTAACCCAGACACAGAGGAAATAAGACAGATTCTATGAATGGAGTGGGGGAAGGTGTAGACAGGAGCAAGAAGAATCATGTTGGGGGGGCAGATGGAGGGAAATTGTGTAAAGAGAGACAGCTAAAATTGGGAGACATTTGTGAGGTGGTGTGGAAACCTAGTGCACTGGAAACTTCCTTGAATCTATAAGGTATCCCTAAAGAAGACTCCTATAATGGAGGATAAGGAGTCTGACCTGGCCGTCTTGCATAGCCCTATAAGGATTCCAGTGATAGAATTGAGTAAATTTTGGTGAGTTGTTGGCTGAGGAAGTCCTGTGGTGATCACTAATCTAGGTTGATGCTAGGACAGATGGTCACTTGTTGAATACACTTGGAGGGACTTCATTGCCAAGGACAACTGTCAAACAAGTCATTGAAACTATAGAGGTCCACTTGGAGCTTGGAGTCTTCAACTCTATACTCTGTTATCTTTTGGTGTAAAGAGGTACTCTTCAGGGCATGGAAAAAGAATCCTAGATACCAACCAAGCCACAACATTCTCAACATACTCATGAATTACAACCGTTTAAATGATTTCATGTTGGTAAAACATTTGTAACAGCAATAGCACATGGTAAGTGCAATTTAGTTATCTATCCTAAAATATTGAGTTGGCAACTGAGATGAAAACATCATTTCCATATTTAAAACATATACCATGTTTCAGAAGATGACAAAGCATTTTAACAGTCCAACATATAGTTTCCACTATTGAAATGATTAGGATACTGTAATTCTAAAAGTGTTAAATTCAATATTAACTTACAAATCACTTAATTGGTATATTTAAATTATACCAGTTAAATAATACTGCCTGTGAATTAGAATGGTGCTAAAACCCATAATTTCATCATGAGTTTCAGGAAAAAAAAAAACTTACAACTGCTAACTGAATAAGAAAGGCAATTACTATAGAGAACTTAGCAATTAACACCTGAAACAACACTTACAGACATGACAGGTTTGTGATATTATCCTGTCTGCAGCAATGAAAAATAACTTTCACAAAATAAAAAGGTGAAAACCAAAAAAAATTCTTGTTGGATAAATATAAGAATCAAAATAAAGAATTCTCTTTCTTTCAAACAGAATAACATATCTATCTGATATAAAAGTAACCCATGGTCTTTTAATTAGAAAAATCAATAAATAATTAAAGACTATAAAATTACCACTTATCTTCCAAACAGTGCTGAAAACCAAGATATTTGAGATCTGTTATTCATATATCTATTTATCTAAGGAGATATTGCCATTTCTGGCATGGTCCCTTTTCCAAAACTTTAATTTTCTTATCAGTATGGATAACAGTAAAAATTAATTTGTATAGCTGTAATATTTAATTTAGTGCATTAAAATGGATATATAGTTCTTTAAAGGTAATTATTTTCCATTATTAAAAACTTCCAAAAATGTTACTGATTTTATATTTGAAGAAATCTCACCAAATTGTGTGAGAAATGGCAAGTTTTTAAAGTAATATAATGTGCTCACCATTTTACTTTTTATGTTTCATGTATTTTAGAGAAGGGAAGTTTTATTACAGTATAGGTTTATTTTTTTAGCTATCCTGGATATTTCGCTTTTTATATAAAGTTTGATATTGATTTTCAAAAAACAATATAAAGAAAAGAAAACTATAAAAAACAAAATAATATAATGTTAATTACCTTTGTTTAACCATATATATGTGTATATGCATGAATGCTAAGATTTAAGTGTGATATTGCTATCATGTTCCCACAACAAGATTTAAGAAATATCTAAAGGAGAATAAAGAATGAACTTAAAAGCTGGATAATGAATAGAAATTCTATGAAGTGGTGTATGCAATACTTTACTTTTTCACCTAACATGTCTACTGGAATTATCTCAGAGCACCTGTGAATACCTTCAGGAGACTTGTACTAGATCAAGCCCATAAATATTACAGCATGAAGTAAGAACTTCATGAGGTTCCAATATCAGATGAGGAGATATCTAACAGTATGCCTGGCAGAAGAATAGTCGTTTTTCTTTTTTTTTTCTTCCTTCTTTATTTTGTATTTATCAAAAAAAAAACACAGTAAAAAGAATTTAAAATGTGGAAGAGTTAACAATAACTATACAGAGGATAAGAATGATAGGCATGGCTTATCAAGGGAAGAAATACAAATAAGATTGCTACACCTATATTTTCTTTGTGTTCATCTTTCCCTCTGAATTTTTTTTTTTT
>PVIH01005102.1:0-29847 GCA_004025045.1 Sigmodon hispidus
GGATGCGGAGCAAGGGGAACACTCCTCCATTGTTGGTGGGAGTGTAAGCTTGTTCAGCCACTTTGGAATGCAATATGGCGGTTTCTCAGAAAATTGAGAATCAGTCTCCCCAAGGACCCAGCAATACCACTTCTGGGTGTATACCCTAAAGACGCACATTCACATACCAAAGGTATTAGCTCAACTATGTTCATAGCAGAATTGCCTATATTTTGAATAGCCCTAGGAAAGCTACTTTCTCTCCAGTGAAAGGCAAGATGCCAAAGCATCAAGATTATAGTATAAGAAGTATACCTAGAATACTGCTACGCTGCTCCAGCTGTTTTTGCCATTAAGGAAGGATGTTCAACATTAATAAGTTTCATAATGTTTCAAGGAAATAAGAAACACAACCTTTTCTGAAAAAAACAGTGTTACTATGATTTAAAAATTAAAAAAAATCAAATCTAAAGCATTGATATGCACTCACACAATGTCAGAGCCAGTTTAAATCCAAAATCATGAAGAATTTTATGTCACACCTGGCAAAATTTGTATAATTTGTTTACATACATAAGGAGATAATTTAAAATCTGGCAGATAAGTTAGTGAATGGCTCCATTGGTAAAAAATGCTTACCACCAAGCCTGACCTCTAAAAGAGATAGGAGGAACCATGTCCTGAAGGGGGACAACAAATTCTTCTAAGTTGTCCTGTGATCTCTACATATATCTTGAGACATATGTTTGCATACACATGCATACATACACATACACTAAATTAATCTAATTTTTAAAATTTGAAAAAAATTGAAGTTTCCAAAAAATAGTATCTTGTCTGTATTTTGGTTAATCTGTGATTTTTTTTAGGCTTCCTGCTGTCTACTTAATAGTTTATAAAACACTATCAAACACATTACACCATTCTCTTGTATCAATACGCAAGTTATATAAGAGGAATGCAAATCAAAACAACTTTGAGATACCACCTTATACCTGTAAGAATGGCTAAGATTAATAACACAGATGACAGCCTATGCTGGAGAGGTTGAAGAGCAAGGGGAACACTCCTCCATTGTTGGTGGGAGTGTAAGCTTGTTTAGCCACTCTGGAATGCAGTACAGCAGTTTCTCAGAAAACTGGGAATCAATCTCCCCAAGGACCCAGCAATACCACTATTGGGCATATACCCTAAAGGCTCACATTTGCATCCCAAAAGCATTAGCTCAGCTTTGTTTATAGCAGCATTATTCATAATAATATTCATAGCAAGAACCTGGAAACAACCTAGATGTCCCTCAACTGAAGAATGGATTAACAAATGTGGTACATCTTTGTAATGGAGTACTACTCAGCAGTAAGAAGAAATGATATCCTAAAATTTGCAGGCAAATGGATGGATTTGAAGAATATCCTCCTGAGTGAGGTATCACAAACCCAGAAATATAAGCAGGGGATGTACTCATTCATTAGTGGACTTACAAAAAAAAAAAAGCAAAGAACACCAAAGCTACAAACCACAACCACTGAACAGCTTGGAATCTGAAAATTATATTTAATATAGTCTTCTGCTGTTCATTTGATCTCAACACTATTCATTTTACACAATGGCATTGGTACATATTTCTTTTTTCTTGTCATTCTGTTTTATATTATTTTTTTTAGAAAGTAAAGTTTTTTTCCATGAAATAAAGAATATATAGTATTCATCAAAAATTTATAGGTACAGGTGTATATGTAAAAAATAAACGATAAATTTTGAATGACATATATATTTGTGGTGCCAGAAGGTGGCAGAGCTGCACAGTCCACAAACACATGCTTCTTAGTACAGACCAATTCAATGACTACTTTACCACAAGTGTCTCTATTTCTTAAATAAAGACAATGATGTGAAAGGCAAACCTAATGTGTCACTAGTCATGGGGAAGCATTTCCTAGATAAGAGTTATTTTACGAATGCTGCTAGTAGGTAGTTTGGATCTATGAATCTTGTGAGAGATGTGAACATTATATAAATTGTTCTGAAATAGCTGATTAAATGAAGAATATGACTATAGTTGTCACTCTGAAGTTATTGAGGTCACACATATTGCCCTCAGATAACTATCTAATAGAAGTAAGTTCTAGTTTATCTAGTACCTATCCACCTCCCTTAGACAAATCAAAAAGGCAAGCAAAAATGATTCCCTTGGCCCCCCAAGATCATTGGTGGCAAATGAAGCTTCTTCAAATAAATCTGAGTTGCCTGTAGGTGCTTTTTCACATATTATAAAAATAAGTCTCATATAATATAAAATAAATCTAGTTCAATTTATTCTATTTTGCATTTGAGCTTACTTTAAACATTTCTTGTTTCCTTATATTTTCAAGGAGTATGTAGGATAAGATTGATACTATGCAGCTGTATCTGTCCCTGCTTAGGTTGTACACTCACAGACTCAGAAAAATACAGGGGTGCTAAGCAGGAATATGAACTGTTTGAGCATCCACACATGGTAAAATAACAAGATAAGATATTGTATCACCAATTTTCTCACTCTATGCACATCTTTTTATTTTATTTTTTTTAGATAATCCAGTGATTCTTATTTCACCTGTTCACAGAAGTTCACAATTCTTAGATAGGCAAATGCACAATGCACTATTCACAGTATTGTTGCAGTGTGTAAAAATGAGCCAAGCCTTTCCATTAGGAACCTTTTCTTATCGTCCCAAAATTTATTCAGAATCCACAGAAGGAGAGCTGTCTGTTTCCTTGATTAAGATGATGTGAACAACTCACCTGCTGCAATACAATTATATCTGGCAGAGAATACTAAGGGTACCACATTAAAGTACTTCAGCGCTCTAAGGAAATAAGGACAACACATAATCTTACCTTTCTTGAGGAGAAACAGAAAAGAAACAACAGAAAATGTTTTTTAAAAAAGATTGAAATGAGCTTTGAGACACATTCACATAAATGAAGCAGTATATCCCTGGGAGCAGGATTCTGTCCTAATATAGAATCTTATCACAAAAGCTAGTGTTGGCTGTATGGCCAAAAAAAAATTAAAAAAAGTTTAATTCTCACATTGAATATGATAATGGATAGTTTATACTGTACTGAAACAATATGGAATAGTGATCTTCTATGTACTAAGGCAAGGCAATAACATTTTTAGCAAGTTTAATGAGAAAATAACAAAGGAAATCTTAAATCAAGACACTTTTCAAATGCACTGATAGAGGCACTAGTAGATACAGTGGAGAAACTCATGACCTAGGCTTTTCATGCTACCTGATGACATTCCTATCCCTGTGCCTGGTAAAAGCTACACATTTGTTAATTTCTTACATTGCAAACTATTTCACCTGATAGTCAAAGGATGTTAAGTCAGACACAGTGTTGAGCAGGGAATGGCTGTTAAGGAGTGGGGAGTGGGGAGAGGGGTGGATAACTGATCATTAATTTTAATTAGACTCTTATTCCAGTTGGATTTTCTGTTGCTGCACAGGGTAAAGAGCAAATTTGAAATAAAAGGGTTTATTTTGCTGAGAGATTGAAGTCCATTATTCAGGTAAATCTGTGAAGGAACTCAAAGAGGAAACCTGAAGGAAAGACCTAAAACAAAGTACATTTTCACAAATCTTCCCTTTCTTCCCTGTTGGAATGGTAATATACATTCTGCATCACTGCATGCTAGAAGAATGTGATCTACTTCTTGATTTTGATTTTAGAGAAAATTGCAGAATAAAATATCGCCATGAGTCTTGGAAAAGACTGTGAACTTTGGGCTTTTAAAGAGTATTGAGGCTGTTACAGACTATTGGGATTTTTGAAATTGGACTTAAAATATTTTTGTATTATGATAAGGCTACAAGGCTATGGGGTCAATGAATGAAATGTGATGGTTTGAATAATAATGGCCATAGTAGGCTTATATATTTAATGTTTGTTCATCAGGGAGTGGAGATGTGACATTGATATAGGATGTGTGGACTTGTTGGAGAAACTGTACTTTTGAGATGGACATTCTCATTTCAAATGCTCAAGCCAGGTCCAGTGTCTTTCTCTGCCTACTGCCTACAACTCTCAGATTCTGTTCAGCACCATGTCTGGCTACATGACACCATGCTTTCTGTCATAATGACAATGAACCAATCCTCTAAACTTTAGGCAACTCCCAAATAATTATTTTCCATTATAAGAGTTGTCAAGGTCATGGTGATCCTTCACTGTGATACAACATTGACTAAAACACTTAGCTACAACAGTTGTATGAGATTTTCAAAAAAAATATTGTAATGAATTATATATATAGTTTAAAGGCTACCTAGATCAGAAGGTTAAAAATTTGAACAGTAACAGATCTTTGATTGTTTAGACAAAGAAGTTAATTGTGAATATTTACAGCATACATGTATTCCCTAGTAATAAGACTTTTTATATTTAAATGGATATACAAAGAACCAAATTATTAAACAACACTGGTAAATAACAGACTAAGAGAATTTGGTATGTAACAAAGTTATTAAATGTGTAAGAATGAAATTAATGTTATGATTTACAGATAAGATGGATAAATTAATAATTCAAGATAGACTATTGATTAAAGGAATACTGCCTCCTGTTAGCAAGCAATGTCAAACAATATTAGTAACACAAAGATGAGGAAGCATGAAGAATTTTATCTATTTTTATTAAAATAGATTAATATCACTAATTATAAAATATACTATGTTTTCCATCAGTAGTAACTTAATGTTGGGTTAACTTAGAGAAAGTATTTATTTAAAGGGATCTCAAAAAGACTATAATAACAAAAATGGTTAAGAACTCTAATCAAAATAACAACATGAAGAAGAAAACACAATGTGGCACGAGAAGAGACATTCAAATGAGTTTACACCAGACCATAACAGGTAAATAATACCTACAAATTAGTAAGGGAACCCCTGAATAGTTTGAACAGCCCTGTGGAGAAAATAGAATTTGTTAATTCTCCACTAGCATGGAGAAGATGAGTTTCCCCATAACTTATCAGCAAAACTCAAAATAAATACTTCCTCACATGACCAGAATGGCTAAAGTCTAAAACTGAATATATTCTGTTTGTGTAAGAATGTGGAATGGGGGAAAACAGCCTTATGTAAATGCAATTTGCTAAAGCTGTTATTTAAAAATGATTTAGATCATTTATTTTCCTTAAAATATTTTAATATGTGGTAACACATCTGTAATACCAGGTTGAGACCAGGTTATATGTTTCTTAGCTGGCCTCACATTTCAGCCTCTTTAGTACTGGTATTGTTTTCTGTTCCTTATTGCTAATGAAGCCTTTATTCACTTACCTGTTGATACCTTCGGATTAATTCAAGATATTTTTTTCTGTGTTCAAACACATTTCCTGTAATACTTGCCTGCAGAAAGTTTATGTGAATATAATGATAATTTCCTCATCAATAAATATCAACATGTGAGATTCGTGAGATATGTGGCCTATTTTTATCATGGCATCTTATTAAACAGATTATTTAATGTTTTAAATTTGATATCAACACATGCAAAATGTGAGCACTAGACAACCATGGTTCGACATCCTTAAGGTTTCTTTTTCGATTTTCACTCTTTACAGAAATGTATAGAGGTATCACATTGTAAAATTAATTGACATTGTCCTAATGCTATATTTATAATCATTTCTGGGTGAAATACCTCTGAGAAGATTATATTTAGGTCTTTTTCTATCCTCTCTTATCTTAAAAGTAATAAGATTAGCAATAATATAACATTCACCTATCAAAAAATATTGTGTCTTCTATAGTGAATGACAGTTCTGCATATAACAAAAAGCAAGGTATTCATCAGGAATGTGTTTGCAATCATGTTTCCTGAATCTGTAGCTTGTGACATTTTTAAATAAATAACACTTCTATAGAAATAGAAGCTTTTAATTTTTTTGAATTCCAATTTGATTGTCATTATTTTGTAGACTGTGCTTTTGATATTGTATCTAAGAAACCCGTGACTCATCTGACATCACATGAAATTACCCCATTTTGTGTTTATTCAAGCTTTACAGTTTTAATCGTTACATTCAAAAAATGCAATGCATTTTTACTTAATTTTGTATGGATTAATGGGTCGATATTCCTGATTTTGCATGTGGATGATCAATTCTTATAGCCATGTTATTTGAAAATACTATTCGTCTTTTATCAGATTGCCTTTGAACCCTTTCTGAAAATCGATTGATCTTATTTGTGTTGGTTGTTTTAAGACCTACTGTTCTGCTGATGATTGATGTGTCTTTGCTCTGTCACTAGGAGGCCTTCTTGATTACTGTAGTTTTAAGCTACATCTTAAAGCAGTCCCTTCTCCAATCTTGTTATTGTTTTCCAAACTTTAAAAGATTTTTTTTTGTTTGATTCTGATTTTCAGAATGAATTTAGAATGTGCTTGCTTATTCATTTCAAAAGGTTCAACAAGCCTGTGGAGGGTGATAGCTTCACTGCAGAAGCCAGTGCTTTTCACCATGTGGGTAGTGATCCTTATGAGGTGGCAAGACCCTACTGCTAAAGGCCAAACCGACTTGAGTTGCAGGACATAGGAAACTTAAGGCAGTACTGATGGGATGGGATGGCAAATTTCATGGCTGTCAAAAGGGCAGTGTAACCTACAGGGGAAGAATGTAAACAACTATTTTATCTATGTGTGAATTTCTCATGCTACACTAATGGTTTACGTGGAAAGATATGCCCACTTTTACAATAATGGCATCAATATTATGGAAGTAAACCAGTCATGTTAATATTAGATTTAAGACCTAACCCAGAAGATGGAACCCATGCCTCATACCGTAAAGTGGCCAGGAATCCGTAACTGGCTAAGACATAGATTTTAGGGTAGAAACCCAGTTTTATTATCTAGCTAAATGAACATAGAATTAAATTTTCTTTTGAGCACATATCTTAATACACATGAATTAGTGCATTTCTCTATTTTTATCAGAAAAGCTTCTCCTTGCAGTAGATAGCAATTAATTCAGGGATCCACAACCATTGACACACACACAGGAGAAACTGCAGAGTGCTCAGCTCTAAATGTGATGTCTCTTTCACAACCCTCTTTCCAAAGTCTCTGAAATCATTGTGAAAGAAAGGGGAGTAAAATTATGAGAGCCAGAGGACAGGCAATAGTTTTCTGGATATGACAGAGCGGTTACATATGTGAATTTGCAGCGGCTGTGGCTACTACAATCACAAGACAAAACAGAAGATCAAGTCAGTGAATATTTCACCATGAACTGGAGAGGAACCATTGACAATTGACAGTTGCTGAGAGAGGGACAGTGTGTGTTCTTCAGATATTCAGCTCCGGGGGACTACACATTCACAGAGGTAACTGCATTCTCATAAATACATTGTCAGCACTAAATTCCATGCTTCACAAAAAGGAACATATTAAATTTGGATCCTAAAGTAGTGGGAGTCATAGGTGAGCAAACAGAAATTGGGGAGGGGTTTGTTCAAAACACATTAAAAGCTGAAGTCTTGCAACTGCTGAACATCGTAACATATTAGTACAGCCTATTTATGAATTAATTTGTCTTTGAATTTCTCATATATATAAATTGCAAAACTGTGATATTTATACTTCCATCCAAATGTCCATACTTAAGTTAATTCTTAAGAGTTTTAGAGCATTTTAATTTTCTCATCAATTTCTAATTTCCACTAATGTATGCATTTGTATGCATATAAAAATATCACACACACACACCTTTTGATAGTTAATGTGCATATACTTTAAATCCTACTGTCCCATAAATACTTTAATTGCTATCAGCTTTGTACTGCACAGAATTACAGTAGATCAGTACACAATATCCTTTCAATATATTATTATAATAGACTTACCAGAAGCTTGAACCCATCTGTTTCTGTGTTGATATTTATTTTGATTGGCCATATCTTTAATGTGGATTCCTTATAAAGTCATTCTCTGCTTTTAAAAATCTCAGAGTATTGTTCCTCTTCTAAAATAGATTTAGAGTGCTTCTCTATTTTTCTCTCTACTTTTGAATATTTTGTATAGAGTAAAAGTATAGCTTGTAGAGAAGCAAAAAAATGCAAGGTGTTAGTTTTAAAATGTTTCAACAAAGTGAATACAAAAATGTCAGAAAGAAATTCTTCCAGAAGAAAACCTAACAGGGGTAAAAGCAGGATTTTTTGTTTGTTTGTTTGTTTTTGTTTTTATAGCAACATAAAATTTTTAGGCAAAATAATCTAATCAAACAATTATTTCTGTCTCCCCCTCTCTCTCTACTGATATTCCTTCAATATTGGACCTGAAGTGTTGATTTCCTTCCTTTGTGAGCTCTTCCTTACCTGCAATTGTGGGAGGAGTCTTAGATTATCTACTTGTTATTTCTTGGGTTTTGTTAATTTTGTGCTACAATGTTCCATTTCATGGAGATGTAGAATTTTCAGATAAATGATCATTTTTTTAATAACTTTATGTTTTCCTCTACTCTGATTACAGATTCACTTTCATTTGATTTGTTTACCATATTCAGATTGGCTATGCAATCACATTTTCTTTCGGGGGGGGGGAATGGTTAAATATTTACCTGTAATAATAAACTTTTTTATTACTTCCCTTTGGAAATTTTATTTATTTATTTATTTACTTAGTTTTTTTATTTTTGCTGGCATAAGTCTCTTTTTCATTAATTTTATATACTAACACAGTTTCACCTCCCTTCTCACTTCCCTCTCCCTTCCCCACCTCCATTCCATGCCCCATACACTCCTCCTCTTCTTCATTCGAGAAGGTTCAGGCCTCCCATGGGGGTAAAAAAAGCATGGCATCATCAAGTTGTGGCAGGACCAAGTTTCACCCCCCTGCATCAAGGCTAGGCAAAGCATCCTAGTGTGGGGACTAGGTTCCAAACCTAAACTATTATCAATGGTTTTTATCTTAGCCATTCTGACAGGTATATGGTGGTATTCCAGAGTCCTTTTGATTTGCATTGCCCTGATAGCTAAGGATGTCAAACAGTTCTTAAAGTATATCTTGGCCATTTAAGAATCATCCATTGTGAATCCTCTGTTTAAGTATGTACCCCATTTTAATTGGATGCTTGGTATTTTGATGTCTAGGAGATTGAGTTCTTTATCTGTTCTGGAGACCAGCCCTCTATCAGATGTGGGGTTGGTGAAGATCTTTCCCATTTTGTAGACTGCAGTTTTTGTCTAATTGACCAAGTCCTTTGCTTTACAGAAGCTCTTTAGTCTATTCTCTTCCTGCTGTTTCCTCTTCTGTTTTTACTCCCTTTGGCTCTTCTATTGTTGATGCTTAAATAGAAATTGAGAAAACTGATTGGTGGCCTTATTTCAATTTTCTCAATAAGATTTAATATTATAAATTACCTTTCAAGTTGGGTTTTAGTTATATTTTAAAAATTATATTCTCTTTGCATTTCTTCCATAAAGTTAAAATATCTTTTAATGTACTCTTTGACTCAGGTGTTACAATTTTTAATTATAATGTTCAAGTTCCAACTACTTGTGATATTTTTCTAGATCTCTTTCTTTATCAATTTGTAGTTTATTTTCATTGCAGCTAGAATAATGATTAGTTTCAAATATTGTAATTAAGAATATTTTATTGTTATGTCGTGTATTGAAATAGATAGATAGATAGGTAGATAGATAGATACACAAATAGATATACGGTACATGTATATAATGTGAATTTTTATGTCTTTGACTACATGCACCCAGTCACACTTACGCCTAGGCCAAAAGCAACAATTGAGAATAACTTATTTTCTCTATTTGGTGAGGCAGGATCTGACTTTTCATTTTCTTAAGCTGCATACTCCAGGATAGCTGATATAGGAACTACAGTGCCATTTTCCTGTCTCTGGGAATCTTACTGCAGGGCTTCACATTGATTACATGGATTCCTTGGGCCAAAATCAGCTTGTCAAGGATGGAAAAAAACAGCTTTTATCTGCTGAGCCACATCACAGCCCAAGATCCTTTTATTTTCATATATCAAAAGTTCAATCCAGCATTAAGTGTTTCTGATACTGAATAAAACCCATTTGCTATGCCCACTCAGAGGTGCAGGTTAGATATGATGCCTATCCCTAGTTCATGGGCTGAATCTGGCTCCAAAGAGCCAATCTTCACACACACACACACACACACACACACACACACACACACACACACACACACATACACTAATGAGCAGCAAAGTTTAATAATCTTCAGTTGGTTTTAGTCCTGAGTAGAGCCTCTGCAGAGCTTCTTGCCTTCAGCTTCTTACCTGTGTTCTTCCAACAATGAGCATACTGTAAAACCTTAGATTTAACACATACACACACACACACACACACACACAATGCAATTATCTGTTTCATATATCCTTTATCTAATTTTCAGATAATTATTAGTTTTATTATTAAAATTGGTGTAACTTTTTATAACCAAAATTCTATCTATTTATCCTGTATCTTTCTATCTATCTATCATCTATCTATCTATCTATCTATCTATCTATCTATCTATCTATCATTTGTATCCATGATAACACTTAATTCCATATAGGAAACAATGACTAATAAAAAATTAGAAAAACTTTCTAATTGATATTTTGAGTTCTTAGAAACTGAGTGTGTTCACTGGTGTCTAGGTTATGTTTTTTGTCGCTATAACAAAATGATAGAGGTTTTAAAATTCAATCAGAATATGATTTTTTAAGAATTATGTACCATGATACATTCACCATGCATCACAAGGTCCTAAAGTATAGAAGAAGAATAAGCTCCTCTTGATGAGTTGAGAGAGATAGATGATAGATAGATAGATAGATAGATAGATAGATAGATAGATAGATAGATAGATGATAGATAGATAAATAGATAGACATGAAGTTGGTTAGAACTCAGAGATCTCCTTGATCCCCAACCTCTCCAGCACAGGCTGTCATCTCTGTCTTTTAACTTAACCAATCTGACAGGTGTAAGGCAATATCTCAAAGTTGTTTTAATTTGCATTTCTCTGATGGCTAAAGATGTTGAACACTTTTTCAAGTGCCTTTCAGCCATTTGTAATTCTTCTGGTGAGAATTCCCTTTCTAGTTCTGAATCTCATTTTTTTTGGTTGGGTTATTCAAGGTTTAAGGCTCTAGATTCTTGAGTTCTCTATATATTTAAGAGATCAGTCCTCTGTCATTTGTAGGACTGGTGAAAATCTTTTCCCATTCTATACACTGTCGTTTTGTCTTATTGACTGTGTCCTTGACTTTACAGAAGCTTCTTAGTTTCAGGAGGTCCAACTTATTGATTGTTGGTCTTAGTGTCTGTGCCACTGGTGTTATATTTAGGAAGTGGTCGCCTGTGCCAATTCGTAGAAGTGTATTTCCCACTTGCTTTTCTATCAAGTTCAGTGTGTCTGGGTTTATGTTGAGATCTTTGATCCACTTGGATTTGAGTTTTGTGCAGGGTGACAGGCTTGGATCTATTTGCATTTTTCTACACACATCCATCCAGCTATGCCAACACCATTTGTTAAATATACTATCTCTTTTCCATTGAATATTTTGGGCCTCTTTGTCAAAGATCAGTTGTTCATAGGTTTTTGGGTTAATTCCCGGATCCTCAATTCAATTCCATTGATCCACAAGTCTGTTTTACTCCAGTACCAGGCTGTTTTTACTACTGTAGCTCTATAGTATAACTTGAAGTCAGGGATGGTCATATCTCCTGAGGTTCTTTTGTTGAGCAAAATTTTTTTGGCAATCCTATTATTCCAAATGAAATTGAGTATTGTTCTTTCAATGTCTGTAAAAATTTGTGTTGGGATTTTGATGGGAAGTGCATTGAATCTGTAGACTGCTTTTGGTAGATTTGCCATTTTCACTATGTTGATCCTACCTATCCAGGAACATGGGAGCGCTTTCCATTTTCCGATAACCTCTTCAATTTCTTTCTTCAGTGATTTAAAGTTTTTGTCAAATAGGTCTGTTACTTCTTTAGTTATACTTACTCTAATGTAAAATATAATTAAAAAATGAATAGAAACTTATTTAAATCTCAGTCTGAAATACTAAAAAAAAATTGTTAGATCATAGCTATGGTGATAAGAATGCCATTTTAGTTTTTCAAGAAAGTAGTGTGTTCTTTCGTATGTAAGTCTATTTAATGTTACTTTAACTAAGTGTCTAAAACAGGGCACATTGTGAAGAAAAGTGCTACTTAATTTGTTTATGTCTGAACAGTTTGCACTAGTTCTACCCCTTAAAGAGCCACAATCTCTGAACATTGTCACAATAAAAACCAAGTCTCTAACATGTGAAACTTCAAAAAACACGCCAAAATAAAATGCGTTATTCTATTGACATCCTCCGTCACTTTTCATTTTTATTTGAAGAATAAACAAATTACAAGAAATTTTTAAAAAATAAAATAACGTTTTTAGGAGCCACTGCAAAATCGCCATCCTGAGTGAAAGCAATGTGAGCTGCTGAGGTGAAGAGGAACTTGTTGCTCAGACCAATTGGATTGTATACAGGATGACTGTTGCTGGTGTCCTGTCATTTGGAAAAAAGTGGGAGGGAGAAGCGAAGACAGACAGTAAGTAATGCAGTGCCTATTATTGGCCAAGTACATTGTAGTCAATAAGAAAATATCATAATAAGGCCCACTGTTTTGAACTATTACTATGTGCTAATTAAAAGCAGAAAAAGTACAAATTACTGTAAAAAACAAAAAGAAAATGGAATGTGTGGTGAAACAGATAATGGGTTAAGTGCTTATTGTTCTTTCCAAGAAATAGAGGACTATAGTTGTTGCATGATTTCTGGTTCTGATAAATGAAACTCAGAGGCAGATATTGGGGAAAGGCTAGAGTATCAAAGAGATGAAACACCACAGTCAAATCTCACCCATCTATGCCTGCCTTAAGTATCTTCTTTGCTCAGTTGTATCACATCCAGGTTAAGATTAAAGGCATGGGCTACTATTATTTGATAGTTAGCCCTGAACTCACAGAAACACAGAAAGATCTCTGTTTCTGGAGTTATGAGATTAAAGATGTGGCACCACCACTGCCTGGCTGGGAGCCTGGAACTCCCTCTATAAACCAAGCTGGCCTCAAACTCACATGTGCTTGGATTAAAGGCATAGGTTACCACATCCAGTTTTTCCTCTGCTGGGATTAAAGGTGTGAGTTACTACTCTCTGATCCTCCTGGATTGACCATGGGTATATCTCTTCTCTGATATTCCAGATTTGCTTTATTAAATATAAACATACCACCACATATAGTTCAGTTCCAAACACCTTCAGAGGGTGATTCTCAGCAGTCTGCAGTTCTGATTCTAGCAGATTTGAAGCTTTCTTTTAGCATCTCTGGGCTGGTAGTATACACACACACTCACACACACACACACACACACACACACACACACACGAGCTAAAAATAAAAACTTAAAAAAAATTAAAATAAGAAAAGTATGTATCCTGACTATAAAATTTTTAACATATGGTTTAAAATAACTCATATCCTTTCCATGATTCCATGTTACTTCTTCCAGACTAAGGGAAAACCTATCATAAAGAAATAATGCACTCTGAAAGTCAAGTTTCCTCAATTTTTCAAATTAAATTTAATAATGTTAAATTTAATAATGTTAAGCTGCAATAATGAGACCACCACCAGCAGAATTTTGCTAAACGTACTGTGTGCTGGTAATTATTTTATTTACATGATCTCATGTTATCAATCATAAAAATCTCCTGAGTTATTTTTTCTTAATATCACTTTGTAGTTTGCATAAGCAAAACTCCAAAGACTTATGCCCTCACCACCAGAAAGTCACTTTTCTGCTTACAGTATAAAAATATGCAAGTTAGTAATGAGCCTGACAACAGTCATAATCAAGATGTTCTCATTAAAAACAGTTCATTAGCTCCCGCTAAAACAGAGAGAATACATAGGTCAGTCTAATCTAAGCAGACAAAACCTCAAAAGCATTAAAAGTTTTCCAAGTGGGGAAGAGCAAAATGCAGAGGAAAGCTTGATGCACTTGTTAAAGTCTAGACTCTATGGCTGCATAGTGTAGGAGTGACAAAAGGAGACGCAATGGGCATGGATCTGTGAATAAGGAGGGCCTTGCAGTCACAGACAGGCAGGAAATAGTAAATACAGTCTTCAACTCAGAATTTTAACCCCCTGACTGATCACAGAAGGAGGATTCCCTTCACCAAACTTCTCTGAAGGGTATGGCCAGACATTTCTTTCTTTTTTCCTTCCTTCCTTCCTTCCTTCCTTCCTTCCTTCCTTCCTTCCTTCCTTCCTTCCTTCCCTTCCTCCCTCCTCCCCTCTATTCACCCCCGAAACACACCTGTTTTAAAAAACTAAATAGAATCCAGTAGAGTCCACACCACCTGCTGACTTGTAGAATCAAGTTTTACTGGATACATTTTGAATTAGACACATTTTACATTTCAGATAATTTGTCATTCAGCAGTTAAAAAAAATGAATCTAAAGTTCAGTTAATGTAATTTAAAGCTAGAACATTTATACCACTTGCCCAATTCATTCTAACTCAAAAACCTCTCCACTCTCTCATTATGCTAATGGTATACATACTTGTATGTGGCTTGTCTATATGTTTAATCTCCTTTGTCAAATTTAAATTCTAAATTTCTCCTCTGACATCACTGTTAACTTTTTATGTCCATGTATATTTTCTGAAATATGTAGTACCATTTCAACACATTGCTGGAATTCAAGAGAGAAAAAGTCTCATTAAATTGATTTGAATTCTCAAATCTGATGCATTTCATATCCCCTTCAGATCTTCACTGAAAAAGATTTTAATGAAGCTTGCATAAATCAGAGTAGCATTACATGGTCTAATAGTTAACTAATTCTTAATTGTGCAGTACTTTGAAATTTAATGACCATTATAGAGAATCCCATCAGAGCTAAAATGAACCAGGAAGAATCATGCTAGAAGAATGAATTAGAAAGGCACACATTACCCATGCCAAAACTGGTGTCTTCTCTGTTTTCATCCTTTGAGAAAGTTTGCAGCAAAACAAAAATTGGATCTATTGTTTGTTTTTGATGTTTTCTTTTCCTATTGTTTCCTGGCTTGAGCTGTCTTGTGTTGATGAATTTAACAGTAGGTAAAAATCAATCTAGATCTCTTCATGCAGCAACACAACAATGCTAGAAATGAAGGTCAAAGAGTAAATGGCATGGTTTGGTACCCTGACAGAATAGCCTGGAACACATTAGAAAAAGAAAATAAAAGAATATGAATTACAACTGCAACATATGCTAAATGGGAAGCATCAATGTTACTGCATGTTGCTTTCAAGCTTCGATAAATAGTCAAACCATTCGGTGTGTGTGAAAACCTCTCCGCGCTAAGTAACTGAATCATGTGCATCCAATTTCATTTTTCATATTTCCATACAGCAAGTACTCTTCATTTGAAATTTTAGAATGTACAACAGACACCAATATGTCCATTAAGCAGACTTTCTTAAAAACTTACTTCTCTCATGTCTGGAACCATGGTAACATGCCATGTGTTTAACTAATTTTGCAATGACTATTTTATTATATTCATGAAAAAGTTAGAAAAGCATCATGCTCAAGAGAAAATTTCCTCAGAAAGCTTACTATTGCGTGGGTATTAACTCTACCCTGTACAAAAATAAAATTGTATTGAAAACAATTGCTGAATATTTGAAATAATTCAGACTCATGTGATATAAGAAACTCAGGTCTTGATTTTTCAGGCATAGTACTTGAGCATAATGAACATGGATATCTTAACAATTAAGAGAGTCTGAAAAATAGAAGCAACTCATACAGATGATTGGATGCATGAATGGTTACCTTCGAAGAGATAAAATAGTCAAAAATCTGGAAATACAGCCATTTCCTCCCTAATGAGTTATTTTACATGTCCCATATTTTTTCACTTAGAAAAAAAAATTGATTGCATAAATTAACTCTTTGCCATGTTGATAAAAATTTCTTACAAAAACAACCTAAACAGAAAAGATTTGCTTCACTCACAATTTCAAAGGGTTTAGTCTATAGTCTTTTGGCATGATGAGCATTGTTAGAACATTCCCTAAGCAAGAGCCTGTAAAGGAAGATGATGCTTATGTCTTAGTATATAGAAAACAATAAGAGAAACATACTGGGATCCAGAAACCCTCTCAAGGTCCATGCCTAGTCCCTCATTTCCTCCAAGTAACCTTACCTTCCCAAATTTTACAACCACTCAAAATAGTACCAGACGCAGGGTATCAAATACAGACAGATGCCCTAGAAGGCTGAGGTCTAGCTTGTGTTGTTTATTTTGTATTCAAACCACAGCAGCATTCAAGATGATTTCAAAAGACCGAATAGATTCACAGGTCATAGTGACCACAAAGCCTTTTTAGCCTTCAAATGGCATCTTCCTGTTTTATTGGCATACAAGATAAGATAATGAATTTCCACTATCCCTTTTCTGACTTAATACATATCAGGAAAAAAGAAGCATGTATAAGCATGACCTGCTAGTAGACACTTTTTTCCAGATAGATTACATACAAGTATTTATATGTCTCCAACATAAAGAAAAGATAACTGAGGGGCTAAATATATTCAACTCAGTTTGAATTTATTCAGTGAATATACATATCAGAATTTTATATCAACCTGTTAACAACTATATACTTTATTGCATAAAATCAATTGAAATTTAAAAATTAATGTCACATTGTATTTTACTATTACATAATTTTATGCCTCTATTAAAAATTAAAAATTGCCATTCTGATCTCACATGTTTCCATCTTCCATTCCCTCTCTTATACCCTGCCACCCCAAGTTTACTATACTAGGTCTCATCTATTTCCCCTTCTTAGAGTAATCCATGCATCCTTCTTAGGGTCCTCCTTGTTACATAATTTTTAGGGCTGTGGACTGTATCCTGGTTATCCATTGCCTTACATCTTTTATCCACTTTTAAGTGAGTACTGTAGTGATATATTTTATATTTAACAAAAATAGTTTGGAATATCAGAGGACAGAACCAAGCCATGAAGGTCAGGGAATGATGACCCACACCTTTAATTCCATTTTTGGGAATCACAGATCCCTCTGGATCTCTGTGAGTTCAAGACTTAAGAGAGCAGTGGTAGCACACACCTCTAATCCTAATTCTAGGTAAATTGAACCAGAAAGTTAGATATCTGGGGAGAGGGAAAGAGAGAGAGAGAGAGAGAGAGAGAGAGAGAGAGAGAGAGAGAGAGAGAGAGAGAGAGAGAGAAAGTTCAGCTTCCTCTGGCATTTCCCCTGTCAACTGAGGAGTCAAAGGATTTGGGAAGACAGGCCTAAAATTTTGGCTGGGTGAGAAATGGCTGTAGTTTGTTTTCTGTTTTTCTGATATTTCATTTTCCTCCAGTATCTGGCTCTAGGTTTTTATTATAATACCAAATAGAATTTGTGCAATAGAATACATATGATATTTGTTTTTCTAGGTCTAGGGTATGCCACTCACAATAATTTTGTCTAGATTTACTTGCCATTTGTCTGCAAATTTTATGCACCGTTTCATTGAATAACACATTTTCTGTGTTCATTCTTTGATTGAGGGACATCTAGGTTTTTTCCAGGTTCTGGCTTTTATAAATAATGCTACAATAAATATAGTCAAACAAGTGTCCTTGTGGTATGATTGAGCACCCTTTGAGTATATGCCCAAGACTGGTATTTCTGGGTTTTGAAGTATATAAATTACCAGTTTTTGGAAAAACTGCCATACTTATTTTCAAAGTGGTTGTACAGGTTTACACTCTCACCAACAGTAGAGGAGTGTTCACCCCACTCTATATCCTCCCCAACATAAGCTGTCATCAGTGTTTTTTGTTAGCCATTCTGACAGTTATAAGACAGTATTTTAGATTTCTATGATTGCTAAGGAACTTGATGAAGAATTCTTTAAATGTCTTTATGATAAGAATTCTCTGTTTAGATCTATTCTCTATTTTTAATTGAATTATCTGGTATTTTGATGGCTTGTTTCTTGAACTCTTTATATAGTGTGGAGATCAGTCCTCTGCCACATAGGAACATGAGGGATTTGGATGGTTGGGCTGGGGAAGTGATGGAGATGGAGAAGAAAAAAGAGTTATATTGATAGGGGAGGACATTGTGAGGTTAGTGAGAAACTTGGTGCAGGGGAACCTCCCAGGAATCCACAGTGAAGACTTCAGATAAGACTTCTAGCAATAGTGGAGATGACACCTGAACTGGCCTCCTGTAATCATATTGGTGACTACCCTAATTGTCATCAGAGAGCCTTCATCCAATACCTGACGGAAGCATTTGCAGAGATCCACAGCCAACACTGGGCTGAGCTTTAGGAGTTCAGCTGAAAAGAAGGATGCCTCATGTAAGTAAGGGGCAGTCAAGATTATGATGGGGAGACCCACAAAAATAGCTGACCAGAGCTTTTGGGAGCTCACAGACATAGACTGACAGCTAGGGAGCCTGCATGGGACTGACCTAGGCCCTCTGCATGTAGGTAACAATTGGGTAGCTTGACCTATTTGTGAGGCTTCTATCAGTGAGACCAGAATCTTTTCCTGGTGCATGAGCTGGATTTTTGGAACCTACTCTTTATATTGTGATGCCAAGGAAAGAGCTTGCCTCAACTTGATATACCATGTTTTGTTGACACCCAAGGGAGGCGTTACCCTTTTGAAGGAGTGGATAGCAGAGGGGAATAGAAAGGAGGTGAGGTGAGGGGATGAAAAATGAGGAGGGAGAGGGAACTTGTTAATATGTAAAAAAAATTAAAAAATAATAATAAAAAGAAAAAATACCTACGACATAGCTCAATGGTAAAGCATGTGTTTAAATTTAAATGTTTTAGAGAATTTTATATTTGCATAAAATAAAAGGTTATCACTGGTGATTTGACAGCTGTGCCCTCCCATTGGTTCTGAGGTCAAGCCCCATTTAAAAAAGAAGATCCTCACCTCTGAATCTCTCTCCTCCTTTGTTCTCTCTCAGAAGCTCTTCTCCTTCCTATCTCTCCATCTATCTATCTCTTGCCTATCTCTCTCTCTACTTCCTTTTCCCCTCCCTCCCCTGTTATCATAACCACATTCCTCTATCATCATAATAAAGTCCTCCTACATAGAAACAGCTTCTAAGTGTCTCCTGCTATGCACCACTGCCTCTGCCATGCTCTCCCATGAGGCCTCTCTTTTATGCATTCATAAAAATCTGCAGCCACATAACCAGGTAATTCATATTTATACTATGCCAGATTCTCATAAAATCCTAACAATTGTATTTACCCACACCATCCCTTTCTACCTCCCACATGCCCCAATCCTAACTTATTTTCTTTTTAGTTAACCTACTATGTAAAATAGGTGTTATTTGTAATGTGCATAGATGTGGAGCCATCCTTTGGAGCATGGAAAACTCAAACAGTATTTACATCCTCAGGAAAGAATTATTCTGCCTTCTCAGCAACTATCCACTACTATTAACTCATCAATACATGGTAGAGACTGGAAATTATCCACAGCATCTATGTTGGGACTTCGGCTACCTTGTTTTTAAGGAGGTGTTTCTCAGGCAGCCATAGCTTCTTTTAGATCATGACTATGCCAGCTGTATCATGTCAGAAGAAGGCATTTTATAGAGCTCTCCCAAATCCCCTACTGCTCACATTCTTTGTCATCCTCTAACTTTCTAGTATCTTTCCTGAGTCTTATTGGTATTGGTGGTAGAATTAATGAAGATGTTTTATTTACAGCTGAATAATATATCTGTTATTTTTATCACTTTGAACATTTAGAATTTTCTCTGTTGACTGATGTCCAAGGCCAAAAAACAAAATTCGATGCTTCTCACACCAAGGTTGAGAACAACCCAGGAATATAGATGTAAATATAAGTATTCAGAAGAAAATGAAATAGCATTTCTACTTAGCAAAATAATAGTAGTTCTACTGTTATGATCTCCTCAGGTATGGACTTTATTAAAATTTCAGTATCATACATGAAAGTCCTCTTTTGGATCAAACCTTATATTCAATCAGAGTGGTTATGCCACTATTGCATGAGTGGGCAGATCTTCCTTGGCAGTTCAGTTTGGTGTTACAGCATGCAAAGTCCTGCTCTGAGCAAGATCATTAATGTGTTTTTCCTCTTGCAAAATGCATATCACACTCTGCCAATATGAAAGCTACCCAGCAGGGGGAACTTTTGTACTCATCTTAACATTGATTTTTCTATGTCCTAAAGTGAAATAGGTGGTGTTTCAACAATGAGGACTTACTGTGTAGAAATGGTAGATAGCAACTAATGATATTAGC
Source organism: Sigmodon hispidus (assembly GCA_004025045.1). Classification (NCBI taxonomy): domain Eukaryota; kingdom Metazoa; phylum Chordata; class Mammalia; order Rodentia; family Cricetidae; genus Sigmodon; species Sigmodon hispidus. The sequence continues at coordinate 20,393 of PVIH01005102.1, forward strand.
CTGTCATTTTAGAGACTTCTATGGCCTTTCAGCACCAAACTCATAAAAAAATTAATCCATAACTTGTACTTTGATTTTCATGTAATAACCCTTTTTGTGAGAGAATAACATTATCAACCAATCCAAGGTGATTTCATTAAAACTTTTTGTGAAACTATCCTATCAACTGCTAGATTCCTACAAGAACTTCATATTTCCTGTGATTTGGATAACCCACCTACTATTCCTATTCTCTCAAGTGTTTGAAATTTCATTTCTCTTAATTCTTTAAAGCTCAGTGTTCTCTCTCTTTTCTTCACACATACATTTTTAAAGTTTGTTTGTAAGACAGTAGGCCTCTTTATGGCTTTTCATACCTTTTTATTCCAGTTATCCCTCCCTTCTCCCCTTGAATTCCCTTTAATCCTAGACCCCCATTTCTTAATCTTTTCCACTCCAGCATCCTACCTCATTACTTTTGTTTTATCTATATCTGTATCTTACAAAGTGCTTCCCCTCAAAGCTTTTTTTTCCTTGTCTTCAATGTTAAAACTGGAGGCTGACATTTGTGAAGCTCTAAGATGCTCAACACTATGATATACATACAAAAATTAAAAACTTTACAAAACTTTTAGTGAAAGTAGGATAAATGCATACTGTAGTCTTTTATATGGTTTTAGTAAAATAAAGTTTTACTTGATCTACAAAAATGTCCTAATTACTTAACATAAACAGCAACTCATTATAGGCTAATAAACCAATATGTGGATAGATTCATCAGCCTTGATTAAGCTGAGTCTGTGAGTTTAGCTCACGAGCTAAGCAAAATTGACTAATTCTTGCTAAAGTGATAAAGGACAGCTACTGGTTCTATACCTTTAAGAATCAATCTTACTCTGCCCACAGCCTTATACTTGAAACAACAAGCAATACACACATGTTATATGACCTCTGATTCATTAGACAGACGGATAGACATGTAAGTAGGTAGATAGGTAGGTAGGTAGGCAGATATGCGTACATACATACATACATACATACATACATACATACATACAGATAAAGAAACACTGGGAAAAGACAATTTTACCAGGAGATAAACTAAATTTTCTGTGTAGCAATTATTCACTTAGGGGAGTGTTCCTTTTCATTGATTCCAAAACACTGTACAAGGCCAAACATTTGTATGAATGGGATGCAAAATGATATGATAAGGAAAAATTTTAAACACCTGTGGTATGGGTTTCTATGTTTCTGCTGGTGGTAATCATCTATAGAAAAGAGAAAACTGTAGGTGTCTGCTGCATCAGTATATAGACCATAGGATGAGATATTAGAACCAAAAATAAACTTTGCTTTTTATTTGTGGGGACAAAGCCAGTGATGTATATCAGATTAGCCTTCAACAAGTTTGAATTTAGAAACACTGACTTAGAATATTTCAGTTATACTGTGGTATTTCAGTTTAAATATGACTAAGATACACTAGCAATTTTTATAATCTGAGTGATTTTTCTACTTCCATTGGGTTGACTTGTTCCCACTAAGATTATATTTCTGACAGGAATGATTCTTAGGTCAATATTATCCATTTATCTCTATATTAAGATTTGTCTCTTGGGTTGACTCTCAGCATTAGTTCTCACTTTAACTGTGAACAAATTTGTCACTGGGTCTCCTCATTTTCAGGTTCTTATAACTAAATCTCAGCGCTGCTTCTGGCCTGGAACAGCATGGAAACTTATTCAATGTCTAAAAACTATTTATTTTAGGTGAGCTGGGACAAAATCCCTATCCCTCCCTTAACCTAGCCTGGAAGACAACAGTTCAACAGTTGTTGCTCAATACTATCTACCCTTCCAATATTTACTGTGTTAACACCTTGTTTGCTGGGTTGTTCATGTGCTGGGGTAGTGTGTAATGAGACTCTGCTTGCCTTCTTCCTAGGTCCGTAGCTATGGTAATTAACAATAGGCAATCATCATTGCATATGGCAAAATAGCAATTATATCAATGAAATTTCTGTATCGGACATGTGCCTTCTTATCTCCTTTCCTACTCAGGAGACCAGAATTAGCATGTTCAACATTCTTACTAACAGAGGAGCACCTTACTTTGTCTCCTGGCCCACTGCTATGCCTCAAACAATAGGAAAAATGTATAGCTTTTGATTTAGTGGTACATATCGTATGCAATTATATTTTCAAAACTTCATTTTTGTTTATGTATCTGGCTGTCTACATGTGTACCGTGTATATGCAGTACCATGGGAAATCAGATGAACTTGTCAGATGTCCCTGAACTATGACAGCAGGTAGCTGCACTGCCCAATGTGGGTGCTGGAGATTAAATACAGATCCTCTCTGCAAGGGCATCATGTGCTCCTAAGCACTGAGCAGTCTCTTCAATTCTATTTTTAGTAGTTTTTTTTTATATATATATTGTGTGCATGTGTAGGTAGGGGTGTTCTTTGTAGATTACATAATTTGATGAAAGAGAGGTAAGAGATGGGGGTCTTTCACTATGGAGAACAAGTTCTTTGTTGTTTTGCAAACACATCTTTCCCTGGGGAATCAGTTGTGGGCCTGTAGTGATGTCTGCTGCTAAACTCAGCCCTGGTGTGACCTAGCACCTTGAAAAGAGAGCAGGAGAAAAATAAACATGTGGGTCTGCTTTACTGAAGAGTTCTCATATCGCTCCACATTGCTTAATGCTATGGTTTGGCCAAGAAGGTTGTGCCAGGGTATTTGATAACTTGTGAGGAATCTCAATTCCCCCTCTGATGTTACTGTTATTCTGCATTTCTCTACAGTTCAGGTATGATAATCTGATAAATTCTACATCATGCTGGTGAGGTACACTCTCAGTCTCTTCTCAACTAAATCTTTCTACTTAACATAAAAAGTCTAAGAACCAGAGAAGATGGAGTAAAGCACGAAAACAAGGCCTTCTAACTCGACAGGATCAAAGCACAGATGAGTTTACAGAGACTGAGACAGCGTGCACAGGGCCTACACAGTTTTACAAAAGTTGAGATCCTAGGGCTGAAGGAAAAGTGTACATATGCCTCCAACCCCAGCCCAGAAGTAATCTCTAATTAATAATCACTTGTGAAAAAGAACCTAGTTTCCTTCAAGGGAGTCTCACTGGGGAAACAAACTACTATTTGGCCCCATGCCCAACAGTAGATGAACAAGATAAAACAAACTCAGAAGTATCTTTGGAATTTTCTTCATTCATACTGTCCTGCAAGGTCTCTTCCTTAAAAAAAAAAAAAAAAAAAATAGAAACAAAAAAACCCCAAAATTCTCTCTCTGTCCTTCTCTCTCTCTTTCTGTATCTGTCTCTCTGTCTCTCTGTGTGTGTCTCTCTCTCCCCTTTAACCAGTACATCTATTTTCTTCAGATCATAGATATCAGAACGTACTTGCAAATTCCCCCCAGTTCATCAATCTCATTTGATTTTCTAGCCTCTATAAGAATGTAGGGGAGAAAGAAGGATGATTTTTATTGTATAATTTTAAAGTCACAACCCTGACTAGCGCACTACTTCACACAATGGAACCTATTATTTGTGTAACATATGCTATCTAAATCATATAAGAACATGCAATAACACTAAAAGACAATATGCAAACATTGTCTTAATAACATTGAATTGATTTTCTGACACATACTAACAGACCACGTCTGATGTAAAGCAGCTCTGAAAAGCCTGTCTTCTATTCTGATGTCACTGGTTGTAACTGAGATACAAAAGAGCCAGGACTTACTTTCCTAGCTCAGAACTCCTCCGTGGCCCCTGTGCCCTGGCCGCTAGAATCTGTTCTCTTGTCCACATGCAGGATAAGGAGGACTTGCACAATCCTCTCCATAGGGGTTTCTGGCATTTTTGTGGTTGTTAACTTTTCAAACCCTCACCCTATCTATAAGATCTCCTATTACATCCAAGTATAAAAATCATAAGTAAGATGATTTAAGCCAAAGACTAAATATCAAGCCTGCTTAATTTTTTTTCTAATCTTTTTGGTTTTCTTCACTACGCATTGAGAATTCCCAGTACATTAAATAGATCTCTTTGTATAGACCTAATGACCACCAGTGCCAATAGGATGTGATTTTTCTATTAACATAAAACGATTCATTGAGGCTTTATCAAACACCCTTACTCTTATTTATCTCTCATTTCTCTCCTCCTTCTGTATTAACCTCCTTCTTCTCTCCCTAATTCAAATTCCTCTGTCCATTTTTCCAAGTCTCCCTTCATACAGTCTCACCTGTATCCAGCTGTGTCCCCTCTTGCCTCTGCACTATGCACTCATGTAACTTTCCTAATATTACTACATGGTATATACTCACATCTGAAGATTTGGAGCTAGAACACTCTAATTTGAGAGAACTGGTATGAGTTATGGGTTATCTCACTCGGTATAATGCATTCTAGTTCATCCATTTACCTGCAAAGTTCATTATTTTATTTTTCTATATGCTACATAGTATTTCATTGTGTATTAACACTGCATTTTCATTATGCAGTTATCCTTTGAAGGACATTTAATTTGTTTCTATTTTCTAAGAGTGTTTCTGAGGAAGTGTTTATGAAGGAGAATTTTGTTTTCAAGCTGAAAATTTAGTGTTTCCATACAATGTATTTCAATTACAATTTCCCCTCTTGAGTTGTTCCCAGATCACCCCATCTTTGCAAAATCAACTCTATAATACTTTATCTTCCAATGAATGAGGGTATCTGAGACTTGTGACTTAGTTCATGACAATCCCTAATTGGTCATGCTGTGCTTTATTTTGCATTACAAGTTTTAATTCAAGACTAAGTTATGTATCAAGGCCCCATCACAATGGGTTCACCACAATTTAAGAGAAAATTGCAACATAGGTACATATGTTCATTCTTATCCATCACGTGCAAGAGACAGCAACGGTTCCAACATATGAACATCTCTGTTAAAGTAAAACAAACAAACAAACAAAAAAAGGTGCTGCCAAGTGTGATGAGGCTTGGTTTTCGGGGCATTCATAAGTTTGTTGACTGTAATAAAACATAGATGGAAGAGCCCTTTTAATATTTTTGAAATGCAGATTCCACAAAGATGCTTACTCATAATTCTTTGAACATTGCTAGCAACACTCTCTGGAAGCCATTGACATTGACATAAAGATACACATGACAGACCTTCTTAGAATTAGCTCTATATAACAGAGTACTGAATTCTCTTCTTTTCACCAAAAGGATATCATAACTAAATCAAATCTTGATTATCATTATTAATTAATTGTAAGAAATACTAGGAAACATACACAATGTATTTTTTCTCATTTTGTAAGGTAAAAACAAAATGTGTTCTAATTTTTACTTCCCCTAAAAAATCCTTCAAACTTGTTATTGTTTTGTATTTTCAATATTTTCCACAGTCTACACACAAATCTCATTATTGTATGCTAACTTTCAACTCTGCAGATAAAATATTCTTTAATGAGTCTGCTCCTATAATTACTTGCAGGATAATCTCTTCATTTAAATATTAGCAAATTGTTGACAATCTCTTTTGCAACTCAATGAACTATTTATTGACAATTCTCTGTGGTTCTGTTCTTATTGCAAGTTTTAAAGTAAATAATGCTATCTTATGAGCTGACAAATCTCCCCTTAAAATGCTTCCATTTTCTATCCACCAGCTGTCCTCTCCAAGAGACAAGATGTAATGAATCTCAGGAAAGGATTATATACTGCCATCTACTCCATTAGGGTATTTTATTTCTAAGTTTGAGAGTAGATAGTAGTGAGTTTAACCATTACACTGCTAAGCTTTTCATTAGACCTCTTTTTTTTGTTTGCTATTCACTCTACCCTGCAGAGAATTAAAGTGTAATTCTAATTTAATTTTTAAAAACTGAACACACCAAACATGATAGCAACCACACTCTCCCTTCATATTTTTTTCTTCTGAAACAATAGTAATGAACATGGAATTCAATATATCCTCCAGTGAGTAGTAAGCAATAAAAGAAATTTCATAGAGACTTGTAAATATAATAATACCAACCTAGCCTATTGTCAACAAAATGCTTTTGAGTATGTTTTGCATATAATTTATAACACATTTGTACACATACAATATCTATTTTGCAATTATATGCTTTATATATCCTTGACATTATGTATTTTGACCATTAAGTATAGTGTATAGTTGGCATTTAATAATGAAATGCTTTACCTGTCTTTTATTCTGCACTGAGATTTTGGCTAAAACATGTCCCCGGATCTATGTGCCCCCAGTGGTGGCTGATGTGATGTCACGCCAACAGTAAATGACAAGAGGAGAGACTGGACCATTAACTCCACAGGTTTCCATGCCAGCAGTAGAATCAAGCAGATTAAGATGCTGTCAGACCATTCAGGGAACAGCCAGGCTCTGATCTGCTTTCCTCTTAATGGGGAATGGGTAGTTGCTTCTTTTATGTTGAGCACAATAGTATTTTGATTGTCCTAAGTACTCAACAGGACAGCATTTCAAAGCAGACTGGATTGAAAAGATGTGGCCATCATTACACTCACAGTTTCTTTCCTGAAGAGTGCAGCTCCAACATAACATTTCCTACCCCCAATGCTTTGATTTTCCCATATCTTTTCTGAGTTACTTCATGGTCTGTTTGAATCGTAGGGCTTACCATTCAAAAGTCTTTTACTAAGTATTCTAATACATTTACCCTTCTTCTTTTCTCACAAAAAATTCTCACTTACAAATGATAAATTTGTAAATTTGTTTTACAATTTTACTTTACTAAAATGAATAAACATTATGACAGAAAAATCACATAATTCAAAAGTTAAATTAATCTTACATTAATACTTCTATAAGTCCTTTAGAGACACCTAGAATACACATGGTGCAACTTTCATTGTATACTTTTAAAAATAAATTTTCCCTTCTCTGTCTTGCCTCATGCTTTGGGAACCAAAAGACACTGCAGATTATCTCTTTTCTCTTTACACTGTGAGAACATTTCTCAAATTCTGGTGATCTTTTTAGATAATTCATGGCATCTGCCAACTTTCTTCCTTCCAATTTCTCCTTATCTTTTTTTTAGGGCATGCACTAGAACTCTGGAAAGACATCCTTGTCTATATCAAGATGTGTATCAGAATTTTAACAGATACATGTTTTTATTTGGAATTTATCATACTTTGAATTTTTATTTTTTTAAAAATTTTGTTTCTTCATACCAACATCAAGAGAGGATCAGGTGTTCCTCTGGATGGAATGGGCTCCAAGGTGCCGTTCCAAGGTGCTTTAGATGCCAGAGTAGATGCTGAAATAAGCCACCTTTGGACCTTGAGACCTCCTGCCTTTGCTGGGGAGGAGATAAAGAGAAGGGGAGAAGAAAGAGTGACTGGGAGGGGTGGGAAGAGAAAGGGAGTTTGAACAAATAGATACATGGATAAAAAACAAGACTTTACTCATAATAAAAAATTGTTTCTTAATCTACATTCAGGCACAAAGACCCTAGGGACATTCATAAAGGACTTTGAAGAATGTAGAGTAAAGTCTGAGGGAGAAAAAAACCTGAAATGTGATTTGAAAGACCATTAAACAATATAATTGTAAAACTATAATTTCTTGAAATGTTTTGCTTGGGCTAGATTTTATAAAAGAAATCAAAGTTAACTATTTACTCAAAACACACTAGGTATAAATATAAAAATTATCTTTCAGATGACTTATAAAATGACACTTAATTTTACTTAATATAATTCAGTAAATAGAGTTTCAAATAATCATTAATATTTACCTACATCTATGTACATACATACCTAGGTAATAGTGGTATACAGAAATTTGAAAAAATGACCTGATGTGGCAAGAGGGGGAAAGGACCTTGAATAAGGATATACAGGCATAGAAAAAAAAATTCAGAGGGAAAGCTGAACATAAAGTAATTTTATGTGTAGCAAATTATTTGTATTATCACCCTTGATAAGTCATGCTTATGATTTTTATTTTCTTTTAGTTATTGTTAACTTACCAGCATTTTAAATTCAATTTACTGTTTTTCTTGATAAATACAAAATAAATAAAGAAAAAAAAGAAATTTCCTAGTGACACAACTGTGTGTTCAGGCTTATGAAAAATAACATATACCTCCCTCCTACTAATTCTTGGCTCAATGATAGCAGAGACAATTATTTTCATGTCATTCTTATAAAAAGAAACCTTTATTATTTATGAAATGTCCAATCTATTTTATTGTTTAGGTATCATGTGTTTTAATTTCTAAAATAATTATATTGTTTTTAAAATCATTTTCTTCAGAGTACATAACACTTTATAGCAGGGAGATATACAATAAACCTACCTTTACATATATTCTTGTAGACATTTTTATATATTCATATTGCAGTAAATATTTTGAAGACATAATATGTACCAGGAGAAAGGGATTCAAAGAGACAGGATGAATAGGTTTTTTATATTAAATATTGAATATGAGACACAACAACTAAGCTATGTAAGACAAAATTCATTTAAAAAAGAAAAAAGAAAATGCAGAAAACTAAAATGTCATGACATCAAAAGGTGTTAAAAGCTTGTTTGAGAAACAAAAAGGAGGACAGCTATATTGGATAATAGTGACTGATAAAGAGATTATGGAGAGCTATGTGAAGAGGATCATGTAATTTTCTTTTTTTTCCTTCTTCTTTATTTATTTTGTATTTATCAAGAAAAACAGTAAAATGAATTTAAAATGCTGATAAGTTAACAATAACTATGAAGAAGATAAAAATCATAAACATGACTTATCAAGTAAGATTGCTACACATATATTTACTTTTGTGTTCAGCTTTCCTTCTCAATTTTTTTTTTCATCCCTGTATATCCTTATTCAAGGTCCCTTCCCCCTCCCCCCACATCAGGTCATTTTTCTTCTCTGCAACTCCCCATCCCCTCCCTGGGCAGGGAGCAGACAGTCCTATGGTCCCATTGACCCAATAATGCTTGGATCAGTCTCCACTCCTGGCCAAATCCAGTTTTGTCACCCCTCCCTCAAGAGTGAGTCTGGTGTTCCTATAGGTGTAGTGGGATCCGAAGGGTCAGTCCAGGGTGTTTCTGATCCCAAGCTGTTTAGTGGTTGTGGTTTGCAGCTTGGGCATGCTTGCCTTTTTTCTTGTTAGTTTGTTTAGAGACCACCAATGAGTGAGTACATCCCCTGCTTATCTCTCTGAGTTTGTGATACCTCGCTCAGGAGGATATTTTCCAAATCCATCCATTTGCCTGCAAATTTTAGGATATCATTTTTTCTTACTGCTGAGTAGTATTCCATTGTGTAGATGTACCACAGTTTGTTAATCCATTCTTCAGTTGAGGGACATCTAGTTTGTTTCCAGGTTCTTGCTATTACAAATAATGCTGCTATGAACATAGTTGAGCTAATACCTTTGGAGTGTGAATGTGCCTCTTT